>JAPDSC010062335.1:0-40249 GCA_026290005.1 Latrodectus geometricus
TTCTGGAAAGACTTTCCACAGCGAACCATAATTAGGTGTTCCTAGGAATGAAATCAAGAAACGCTTTCTGTGGCAGCTTCCTTAATAAACGCGTAAATAGAAAGTAGAAACGAGGCCTCAACCTTCTCTTGTTTTATAATAGTTAAGATCGGAGTTGTGAGCTTCCACTTAAAAGAACTCAGGTTTAAAACTTAATGCTGAAACCAATGCATGTATTTGATCCATTTAAATGTACATCTCCCACAATCAGTGAAGAGAATGTAGTTTTTGACGGACGCTTATTTATATTTCTAATCATTGAATTTAGAAACAAATCAGTGTTTTTATAGCTCTTTAGTTAGATATTTTTTCATATCATAAAATTCATTACCTACAAAACTTAAAATGAATAAAACAACATGGCAGCATTATATAAAAGAAAAAACTTATCAGGGTCTAAATTTTTTAACAAGTATAAATTAAAGGATATATAGTATATAACATAACATAACGTAACGAAGTATATAACACAACGCAACACAACGCAAAATAACATAAAATAAAATAACATAAAATAAAGTAACATAAAATAAAATAAAACATAAAATAACATAAAATATAATATAAAAACATTCAAATTTAAAAGAGAATTAAGGAAAAGTATTTTAAAAACTCTATGAAAGAATTTCAAAAACACATTTTGTTACAACTTCAGTAGATAAAGTATCAAATAATTTTGCATTTTTTTGTAAAAATTCTATTATCAACTCTTAAATGAAGAATTTTCTAATTCAATAACTTATAAAACTATTAACTCACCTAAAAAAATATTTATAGTCAAAAAAAAACTCTTGCCTTCTCTAAAAAGTTTGAAATTAAAAATATCAATCTTAAAATTCCTTAAATTACTATTTATACTAAATTCCATAAAAACCCAATTAAACTCGATAATGTGTGGATGTAATATATATTCGGATAAACTTGGCAATATATTATCATTTTTTTTATCATTTTAAGCAATATTATTAATTTAGAGAATGTTTAGATAATTAAAAATAATAAACCAATTGTTGATTTTGTTTCTTATATTAAAATTAACAGCATTTCATCATACGACTTTAAAGATATTTTCAGAAGTATCTCATTCGATAAACTTTTTGATATCACAATGTCTCATTTTTATGATTTTACTCCATTATTCTTAACTTAAATTATTGGGGAAAAATCTTTGTATATTTTGCCTATATACAATAATTATATTTTTTATGGAGAAAAAATCTATATACAAGTCAATGGCCTCCCTCAGGGCTCCAAATTTTCTAGTATTTTAGCCAATTTATTTCTACATTTTTATGAAAAAATTTTTTTTTATTCAGATGTCTTTTGAATACAAATATCTTGATGAATTCATAATTATTAGTTATTTCATTATAGTTATTTCATAATTTGATAAAGTTCATAATGACATTTATCCAGAAGAGTTAAAATTAATTTTAAAAAATAACAATAATTTCAAAACTGAATTTTTAGATATTTTGATTACAGTAGAAGGAAATTCTACATACTCTATTATTTTTGACAAACAAATAATTTTAATTTTAAAATAAACAAATTAATTTTTGTAAATTCTATTATTTCTAATAAAACTTGTAAAAATATTATTTTCAATCAATTAAATAGAATCTACATAGTTTGTAATAATTTAAATATCATCAAAAAACAAGCAAATAGAATAAAAAACTGATTAATAATGATATTCCAATTGATTTTATTAAACACTATTTGACAAGTAGAGCATTGCTTATAAGAGTGAAGTAAGGCTTAGTTGTAAACTACAAAAAGGTCACCCAAGCCTTTAAAGTATTATAAGAAGCTTGAAATACTAATAGCGTTAACCCATATTTTTTTTATTGTATTTATATTACATCTGTATTTATTTGCAATTTTGCAGGTTTGGAATTTAGTATCTCATCTTGGCAACTTTGAATTTGAATTTGTATTTTATTCTTCGTTTTATTTATGTGCAATTTTACAGATCTGAAATTTAGTGTTTAAAGCAACTATAAGTTTGGTATTTTCCTTAATTTTTTTTGCGTTATTTCTTCAAATTAAAAATTTTTTCATATGGCTTTGTGGTGCAATGGCTCGATTTAAACATAAGTCTTCAACCATTGCAGAAATACTATATTTCGTACCAATGTGATCAACACCCACTGATGAAACTGAACATGTTAGTACTTCATTTAAATTGATTTACTGTGAATATTTTGTTTTTTCCTTTTGATCTGTCTAATTAGTTAAATGACTCAAACTTTAAAATTCATTTTATAAATTTCACATTGTATACTGATTATTTTATGTTCTGTGTTTTTGCTATATATAATCTTATTTAATTGCTTTATAATATTTATATTTGTTCCGAGCATTAAACAACTTTTGAATATACATAATGAAATATGTAATATTTAAGTACAATTTTTTTAGAATAATACAATTAAATTTGAAAAGTAAAAAAATTTGAATGTAAAATTCCAGTACTTTTGAATTTTCAAAAATTATAACGTTTAATGAGTTAAAATGACTAAGTAAACTGATTAAAAATTGGTTAAAAAAATTTTAAAACTGAATATCTTAAGTAAATATTTTTCTGTTTCCTTATTATGATATAAATAAGTTGCTAAAATTTCATTATATGAAAAGAATAAATGTTTCTTTTGCTATAATAAATGTATGCCAGAATAATTATTTATTTGAATGAAAATTTAAAATATTAAATTAATCGATTAATTCAAATTTATACACATCCAATAACAAATTTGTATTTAGTTTAGAATTTCTAAAATTAAGAAAAGAAATTTTTAGACACTAAAACAATGGATATTACAAACTCTATTTTCTAGTATTCAGCAAAGTACTAATTCAGTATAAAAAATATTTTAATAATCATTTTTTACCTTATATTCTATAACGTGTCTTTAGAAGACACCAACATGTAATATTTTCTTAGCTCTTAGACATGCGTGTGGATTTATATTAGAAAAATAGTTTGTATTAGTTAAATAATTATCTGAAGCAAATTTTAAGTTAAAAACTTTATAAAGAATCGCACATTCAATTTTTACACACAATTATGAATCTTAACACTAATATTCTTATTTTTCACTTGTTCTTATTCTTATTCTTCACTTATTTTTATATTCTTTTTCTAAAGCCACAGAATATTACAAAAGAATTATTCTTTTAATCATGAAATTGACGCACGAGATACAGAACTGACAAGTTTTTTGTTATACACTTAAAATTTCTTAAATATATATATTCCGAACATACACATATATCTATATTTCCTTAAGTAACCTCTATGAGTTCATTTGTATTTAATTTTGTTATGAGATTTATTTTGACATCGATAAAAATAAATATTTCTCTCATATTCTAAAGTACATTTGTGAAGTAAAGCAATATCACTTCGTGAATGTTAGGGGAAAAAAATAAAACTAAAATGAAAAACTTCTTTGTCATCTAAAATTTACTGAAAATGATCCATGGAGAGTAAATTTAGAAGATAATTTACAACACTTTGCTACTTCATAAAAGACGAGCAGAAAATTTTTAATAAACTCAAAGATCCAATTATCAAAAATAGTGACAAAATTAGAGCCCAGATTTATGTTTTTTATCAGTTTTGAAATGTGTATAAAATATGTATAATAAGAGAATTCAATTCCATTTTACCGTATTTTCATTTTAATTTTTTATAAACTATATCACATAACTAATCTTTAGTTTTCAAATTAGAACAGTTTACATTATTAAGAAATATATTAATCCGCTTGTTCAACTTTAAAAGCGGGTTGACATGCATTGTGCATATCTTTAATTTCAAATATGAAACAAAAAGAAATTTGAGTATTTAGCAGTAATAAATTTTTTAGACATAATTTTTTATGTATAAGTTACTAATACAAATTATTTATAAGCTATTATTTACACCATGATTTCTTAAAATTGTTTATCACATATCATTATATATTTACATAATAAACAATGATTTATTTTGAAATCATTATTTATTATCAATATGAAATTATTGAAGTTTACTTTAATAACTATTTCATTACTAGATAATTTTTCCTTTATTGTAACTAATTTTTCAGTTCTTTAATATATTCCAAAAGTTTTAATAAAGATTTCAAGTGTAATAAACTTAGAAATTTTTTAATGATAGATAAATTTATAATTCAAATTCATGAAAAATATCTTACAATATCTGAGAATTGGAGATTGAATTGTAGTATTTTACAGTCACGTGGACTAATTTGACAGAGACTAAGCTGTTGTTTTAGGTAGATTCTGAGTCAGGCTCTGCAATTTTTAGTCTCAAGATAGGAATCAAACTTATAGATTGTCAAACAGGAAACCAGAACACTAACCATGTTGCTCGGTTATGTATGATTTGGTGACCACATAAAACATGCAAAATATTATTTTAATTAAATTTAAAAATAAATTTTAAGGAATAAGTTATTTTGAATTAAAAATGTTTCTTCACTTTAAAAAATTTTTTGATAGTAAATTCATTTCAAAAACAAGAATAAATATGTTATAATGAAGAAAATTCCAAAATTTTATCATATTTGAAACTTTAAAAACAAAAGTAGGAATTTCAAATTAAATATAGGATATGATATATTAGTTTTGATTAAATATTTTATATAATATAGTATATTTGACTGTTTAGTCTCATTTAAATTTATGAAAAATGTAATTGTAATTTAAGATAACAAAAACGATTTGAGGAGTATCTTTAAAAGATAACTTGAAAACAATTTTTCCGTTCATATTTGTAGGGATTTTTTTAATGTGTGTAAATAAAAATCTAACATAAAAATTAAATTTTATTTGTATTGGGTATTTATTCTTTCAGAAATCACAATGGGTGTGTGTAAAAAAAATAAAATCATAACTGCCGCGTCTCATTAGATCACAAACCCATAGGAATTATTCATCCAAGCGTAGATTAAACACCTCCTGTGATTTCCTAAAAAAACGTTTGAGTAAATAAAAATATCAATTTTTAAATTAAGGGCTTTTTACTTTTTTCGAAAAAATCTAATTTGAATAAATTCTAGATTGAAACCTTTTACAATAGAGTGAAATACTATAGGAAAGTATTTTACTAAAATAAAAATTGTTTATCATTGTCTTCCATGCAATTTGAAAAAATGTCTTTAGAATTTTAGATGAAATTTTCGATGTAAGTAGCTTGTTAAGTCAATTAAATAATTTAATTTAGTTTGAAAAATATATTTTCAAATAAGCAATTTTTAGCAGACTTGGAACTCATAGTAATTGCTATGTACCATATGTGACTTTGTAATTGCATTAACATTAAAGAGCCATTCAAAGTGAGATTTATTGGATGTGTTATTTATATTAATTTTCTGAAAATATAGTTAAACATTTATGTTCTTGTATTGGATTCTTATTTCCAAATTATTCTAGCTTATTTAAAATGCTTATTTTGCAATCATTAGAAGTTAATTTGACTGTACTATTAACGAAATATGATGTTATGTTGGGCTAAATGCTTATGTACATAATTTTACAATATTTATTTATATTTTGCAATATATTATTTACTATTTATAACAATGCCTATTTTCAAATTTTTTGAAAGATTTGCTATATTACACAATTGCATAAGCAATAATCGATCATTTATTCTCCAGACTAATGATCAAAAGATCAATCAAAAGCTCCACTCTTCGCCTTTCCCAGAATTCCCTCTCCTTCCATGTTTTCCTTCACTCTAAGAGAACAAAAGACATTTTCCAACTTATGCAGGCTTTCTGCGATACTGATTGGCTCTCTAAGTAATGATGTCATCTCAAGTTCTAGTGATTAGTGAACGTAATTACGGCAAATGTGATTAAAGCCTTCCAAAGACTTCTTCCAAACGCCCTATTTCAAGGGTTATAACTCCTTTCGTCCTAATTAAAGCGGAGCTACTGAATATATTAATTACGCAAACTAGCAGCTTAATTTCCGGTAATTGAGTTTCCCAGGGTAAAGAGGAGGCTGGCCACCCCTGAAACTTGGAGGAATGTATGGAGCTATTTAGGGCTGCAGCACTTGCACTGGAATGCTTAAGGTGATTTCTAATAGATTGTAACTTTCCTAATGCTTACGTACTGAAAACTATGGCGAGATTTTATGCATGACTCAGTCTGGGAGGACCTTTTTTTTTATTAGGGAACACACATTTCTCAACCACTCTTATTTGCAAGTGAAAAATAGAGTAATTAAATAATAGTTTGTTAAGTGATAATGTGTTCATTACTTAACATAAAAATCTCATTAATTATATGAAGGAGAAAAATTTAATTTTTAATGATTAATTATAAACTTTTGATTCTATGTTTAAATGAATTTTGATAATTGTATACTCTTAAAAAATATACTATGTAACACCAAACATAGTATATGATTGCTATTTCATTATAATCATACCTCGGATGGGGGGGGGACACTTCAAAATAGGAAAACATGTTTCTATCACGTGAGAATCAATCTGTTTTATTATTGACGTTTTTCTATTATTTATTATTTTTACAGTATTTTGCATTTATATTATTTATTAATATATTATTGGTGGTTTTACATTTAATAAGAATATATTCAAGCTCTTTAAAAAAAAGTTCATTGTCACTATCGTAATTAGAAAATTTTAAAAAAATAGTGAAATTAATAAAAAAGATAAACACCAAAGAATTTATTTTCAGATTCTTAAAATAAAATTAAAATAAACAGTTGAGGAAATTATTATCAATAACAAGAGATTTATGTTAATAAAAGAAACTGTGTCAATAATAATAAAAAAACTTGCTTAAAATTCTATTCCAACAAGTTTTTTTTCACATACTAAAATTAAATAGTTAAAATTTCTTTTAAAAAGTTGTTGAATCTAAATGACTGGTATTCCACTCTTAGCAGTTAAGCTAATAGCCGAATGGCCAGCTTTATGGACTATAATTCAGCAATTTAAAGTTAATGGATTCGATTCATAAACCGAATATAGAGCTTTTCAATACAACATAATCCTCTTTATTTGCAGGTTCCTTTGAAATCACAGTTGTATTCACGAGTGAAAAAACAATTAAAATCAAGTTCATTTCATAAATGTGTTTAAAACAACTTTTTTCTTTGGAGTTATTCTACAATCTAAAAGATTTCTTTTAATGCATATAATTTTCAATTCTATGAGTAAAATAAATTCAAAGCTTATACTTAAAATTTTATACAAATGTAAGTTTATTTTGTAAAACCTAACAGTAAAAAAGTAAGGAAAATAATGTCCTACATATATTTTATTTGTTATTATATTGTTAATTCAATTTAATCATTGAATGTAAAGGTTTAATTTTAAAATAATGAAAAGTATATTTGTTTTATTACTTTTTATACAACGATTAGTTTTTATAATATATATATATACAACGATTAATAAAATAGGCATAAATGTACATACTTTTTATTAAGTTAATTAAAAATATATAATTTCCATTATATTTTAATTATCAAATCAATAATCACTAAATACACAATATAAAAACGTTATTTTTCTGATAAATAAATTTTTCAATTAATTTTTCAGCAATCATTTCTCATAAAATATCTTCTGATAATAATAATAATAACAATAAATTTCATAAAACTGTTCATTTGTCAATTTATTTATGTAGAAATACTTGAGTACTTTTAACGGGATATTGTTGAAAATCTAAGTTTATCTTTTTATTACGTTTCTTGAATCTAACATAAATATGGTGTCAGAAAATGTAATAATAAACCTAATGAAATATTAAAAAATAAGAATACAGCTTTTGTAAGAAATTAATTTATATAATAGTCTTAGTGATCATTTACATTTATGTTATTAAAGAATAATTACTCTTAAATTAAGTTTTCAAAAGTATTTTTTATAATAATTGTCTCTTACTGTATCATCACTTACACATCATAGGATACTATTTTTATTATAAACTAACTATGAATGCATTGTTTTTGTTTAAATGTTAAAACTTATTAAAAGATAAAAGTATATTATTTTTTAGGAATATTTTTATCATGTTGCACATACACACACAGGGTTAATTAATTTTAATAAGACTTCGAGGAGATAGTGGTAGCAATATTATCATAATACTATAAATGAATGTTTCGTATATTAAATGGAAAACTTCCCTCTCAGAAAATAGATTTAAATTTCAAATCTTCATTTCTTATAATTTTGCTATGTATAAGTATTTACAATTGCTTTTTAAATAGTCTTTACTATAATTTCAATGTTAAATAATTAGATTTGCTTGAAAATAAAGTAAATAAGCAAATGAAATAAACGTAAAGTTTTCTTAAATACTAGGCGAAATTTTTTTTACACTGAAATAGTTATAGAAAGAATGAGTTAAATGTTTTGATGAACAGAAAGAACGAGTGTAACTTGAAATTCTTACTTAATTTTGTAGAAAATTTTGCTTATTACAAAGTGTTAAATTTCTGCTTCTTTAAAGAAGCATTAATTGTATTACTGTAATTGCATTTTGATGTACTTTACAAAGTTTTATTTCTTAAAATATTTCATTGATTTGATTATTCTTTTAAATTATATAAGTTATTATGATAAATACTGTCATGAAATAAAACAAATATTTTGGATTACTGGTTACTGTCGATTGTTTAACTACCCGTGTCATTATGTATACAAGAATATTTATTTTTTACAGATTATGTTATCATTATAAAGAGCTAAAACAGTATAGTACAAATAAAAGTAAATTAGAATCAGTACTAATTACGGCAAAATTTTCTTCTTTCATCTCTCATACTGGAATTATGTAATGCCTGAGGTCCTTCAAATTCAAATTAATTTATGTAAATATAAAAGATAAGTTTTCACATTTTTACCAAAAAATATAAAATATTGTGGAAGCCGAACAAGATACTGTAACTGTAATTGTACTTTTAAATACGTTGATTCCAAATATACCTCATAATTTGATGAATAAGGCATTAATAATAAGAGAAATAATCTAGAGTAATTACCCGTAAACAAGAGGGTAGCGAACGTTTATCACAAAAACTATACATTTCAAAGATAATTTAAACATTAGTTCCAAAGTTTTAAAAGTGAACTCATTTCATCAAACAATGGTTTCAAGAATTAAATTGTCAACAAGGGTTTAACTATCACACATCAGTTCCTTTTCTTAGCGGAAAGTTAAAAGAAAAAAAGTGTCAAAGTATGCGTAAAAATAAGATTTTGAGCTACAAATTTAAGAAAAAAAGCTGCTTCTTAATATTTAGAATATAAGACTTAACTCTACTTGAACAAAGCCATAAGCCAAGCTTGAAAATCAACACTAAATCTTCACTAAAAATGAAAGAATGAATGCCAAAAATCCTCCATGCTCTATAAAAAGGTATTCAGTGAAGTAGATAAAAATTAAATGATTAAGTTTAAGAAAGTCATGAAAAATCAAGATGTGTCATGAAAATTAAACTGTAGCTTAAGAAAAATTAATTTAAATAAATTAAACAGTTTATCTTGCACTGAATTGATTTGCTTCATAAAAATTATTGGGGAAAAATTGGAAGTTACTTATACAATTTTGTTTCATGTTTAAAGTAAAAATGTTTGCAATAGTCACGAAATTAAGATACGACAAATAAAATTATTGAAGCAGATTAAGGAATATCTTAAAAATATTACTCTCTTCAGTAAAAATATTTATATTCCCAACACACGCATTTTTTTTTTTTACATTTAAAAATATGCATACGCATTTCTTTACAATTAAAAAATATGCATATGCTATGAAAAGTTTTGCGGACAAGAAATATTTTACGCACCCTTTGATTTTAATTGTGACGCATCTTTCTAAAGATAATAAAAAGCGTTTGCTCTTGGTTCAAATGATTTAAGATGATAAATTTCTGAAAAAAAAATTCTTTTTATCGTCTCATTCTTTTCAAAAAAATAAATCTCGACGTCGCATAAAAGTTTTTGAAAGAATGAACGTTAGAAAACATTGTAAAAAAAAAAAAAAATTGCCTTTCAAAGGTGGCATTAAAAATATCGTATGACAGCTAGGTTACGAGGGAAAAAAATAATAATAATGTTTGTGTCCGGAAAGGAAGGACAAAAATTCATAAAAGACTTCATAAGAGAAGAAGCAAAGATGTGAATAAATAAAACTAGACACCAGCATAAATTCCACTAAAACATTAAAGGGGTTAGCAGGGGAAGAAGCAGAAAACCTCTTTTGTAAACCAAATTAAAACTCACGCAAAAACGTGAAGATGAGGGATGAGAGAAAAAATACTTTAAACGAAAAAAAAAAAAATGAAATTTCGAGAGTAGAAAAAAATGGAAGTGAATGTCTTTCTGACTTCTTCGATGCAAAGATGGGAAGAAAAATCAGCATAAAAAGATGCCGGGTGGGGGAGGAGTGGGAGGGCGTTTTTCTTTTCAATTTTTTCATTTTATCGTATACATCTATATCTGTTTTTCATTTTATTTTTTTTAATATTTTAGGAAGATACCCGTGCATGAGTCAGTTTGTGAATAAGACCTTAATACAGCTGAAAGGGAGACTTCATCTGGCAGAAAGCGGCAGAACCCGGGAATAATTGATGAACACGGTGAATGGCTGAATTCCCATCCACGGGGAGTAAATTGAATTAAGAAGGGCTGTAAACTGCACGGAAGCCCACCGGTAGGAGGGCATCCTCACCCCTACTCCTCAGAATATGACTTGCTCCGAGCTGCCATCAGCAATCATTTATCGCCATTTTGGCTCCAAGTGTGGAATTGTTAATAAAAATCTAAAATCGTAAACAACCATCGAGTCATTAATATAACTTATTAATTATATTCATTAATTAGATAACCACTTATATTAGGTTGGGGAAAAAGTAATCCATTATTTTTTCGGTAGACGTCTGTAGTGATCGATATCTCGTGAGGTATCTATCAAACAATTTCAGATTTATGCTCGTTGGAAAGGTGACATTTGACACTAAATTATCCTCTTGCGGTTTTTTGTTTGATTCATTCAGTTACGAGTACAAGGTTTTAAAAATAAAAGACAACAAACAGAAAATTCGATACATTTTCGTTTTTCTCTTGTAACGGCGAAAAAGATAGCCGGGTGGCTAAAATTGTGAAAGGTGTTTATAGTCCTATATAAGACTGTAACAACCAGTTACGTACAATTTTTGTTTCGTCGATTCCGTTCGGGTATTTTTGATGTTAGAGATGCACCTCGTATGTGGATACAGCATCGTCGAAAATGTCTATAAAATATCAAAAATGATCGAAGTTAACCGCATGTCAGCAGTCGTAACGTGCAAGACCTAAAAATCTACATGAAAGCTGTTTTAAACCTTTTTACAAAGTGAATCCAAAAGAAGTTACATAAAGTTCACGTAAAAATAATGGATTTCTTTTTCCCCAACCTAATATTATACTGTGTGATTCTATGTTTTTGCAATTAAAACGATGTAAAATGAATAAAAATAATATTAACGCAATTTTTAAAAATATTTGTTGTATATTTAGTTTGTTTAATGTCATTCTGAATTATTGTCAAGGATATCATTTTTCAAATTCACTGAAGACAATATTGTCTTCATCGAAAATAATAAAATATAAAATAATAAATAATAAATAATAAAATATAACGAAAATAATAAATAATAAAATATACAATAAAATATAAAATGATATTCTTAAGATATAAAATGATATTCAATATCTTAATCTAAAAGTAAAATTTCATGCAGTAAAAATAGTGTCACTAGGATTTTTCAAAGTTTATCAATTTAATGATTTTTAAATATATATCATTTTAACTCACTTTTCAGATTTTTTGGCAACTAATATAAGATTTTTGTAGTCTTTGAAATATTCATAGTTCCTACTAATTAAAATCTAAATAGTTCCAAAAAGCCTCACTAATGTTAAATAATGAGAAAAGATATTTCAGAAAAATTACAAAAATAATTAAATGTATTTTTCTGCAACCTTAACTTTTTTTAAGATATCTTGAAAAGAATTGATAGTAAGAATAAATTTTATATATGCGAGATCTATCAACATTTCTAGCATCATAATACTTATGGAATGGTTGTATTTATTTTGAGAATTCATATTTTTCCATCATTAAATTTAAAGATGAATTCAAGATAACATTTCGTAAATATGCGTAAATTCTTCTGAAATTCTTTAAGTTTACCAATTCTGGTGTGTACTTAATTTTTTTGAATATCTGCTGCTTATTGTCTATCAAGTCTACATAGTTACTGGATTATATTCACGTATATAAGATACAAGAAATTTCAACTAACCATATAAATTGCCTTTAGGAAGGCAATTTATATTTTGCTTTTAGGAAGAAAGCACATATATCGATATAAAATCAGGCACTTACATTGCATCTATCATCTTATACCTCAGAAAGAAACAATTCTACTTCCATTTACTAGTTAAATTATTTTGATGTATATTTCCATTATTTAATCATGTTCTTACGAACTAAAGTATATAGAAATCAGTTATTGTACACTTCATCATTTTAAATATTCTCCAAATATTATATAATTTTTAAATCTTTAAATATGGCAAAAATTCATGATTATATATAGATGTCTTTCCTTTTGATTTTTATTTGCACAATATTTTGCAACCGAACTATTTTTAAATCTATTTCCAAATTAACTAGATTGTCTTATGAGAAAGCTAGTATTCCATCTAGTGTTATTGTAGAAATAAAATAAGAAGAAAATGAAGAAAAAGATACGTCAACTAATCAAAATATCGATATTTTCTGTTTTTCCCCATTTTTCATACATTTGATGATATATAATTCATAAATTTTATTTTAAATTTATGAGAAATTTAAGATAAGAAACGTAAAAATTATTAATATTAACTTGACTAGTAACTAATCACTGGCCTATATTTCGTACTCTGAATTCTTTTACATTTATTTCGATAATTAGCACACTAAATAAATTTTACTAATTAATTTAGTATGCTAGTTTAATCATTGAAAATTATTTAGTAATTTTTCGTTAAGCAATCAGAGAATTCAAATATTTCTATAAATATTATTAAAAATATTTATATTTTGCCATGATTATATTCTGAAGAATTTTTAGTAAGAATTGTCTTCTTTTTATATTTATTACGAAGTTTTATAATCTCAATGATCTAATAATATGAAAAATCGAAAAATTAAAACAAGTGCAATTTTTTTATTACTTTTACAGAATTCACTCACAAATGTTAGGAATGAGTTTCATGAGATTAGATATTAAATAATTTAAGAAAACAAATTTATTTTAGGACTTTGTGTTACATTAGAAATTGATTGAGTATTTCTTTCTTATTTCGACTTTAATGAAAATATTTAAATAAGACATTGTGAACTAGATTTTAAAATTAAACTCCATATACAATTTATTTAGTTATACGTTAAATTCATTCTTTTAAACAATTCAAATTAATTATACATCAGCTTTAATTTTAACTTTATAATAATATACTTAATGTAATGAAGTAATATTCTTAAAAAGCGTAATTCAAATAATAAATCTTAATTCATTAAATAAATCAAAAATTTAATTGAAATTGTGATGTTAATTTATAAATAAAATGAAATTGTATTTTTGAAATACAAAATATATTTTGTAAAATATTTATAAACATTTGATTATAAATAAATAAAATATTTCTTATTCAAGAAACTCATTTTATTTTTAAGGATTTAAATTACAATTCAAAAAGGAACATATTTATTGTATAATACAAAGAATTGATAAATCTAAATCAAAAATTATTTTGCTAAAATATGTTGAGGTGTGTATTTTTATGGAATTTACAACGAATGTATGGATATGAAAAATTTAATTTTATACTAAAGTTTGAAGCTATTTTTTATTGAAATAAAATTCATTATTCTTTTAAATTATCATTATTAAAAAATAATTTTTTTTTCCTGTGCAATCAAAATTATGCTAATAAATTATTTATATTTAGTTCTCCTCCATAGAAATTTTTTTATCGTATTCTAAAACGATTTGGCTTATTTTATCCAACCGTTTAACTTCCCGCAATTTACACGGTCAACTTTTCCATCAAATCGTTGGCGCAGTGCCTTGGCGAGATTATTTCGTACGGCAACCCCCTGAATCAATGGGAAATCTTGCATTCTTACCTAGACTAACATCTCGCAAAACACAGCACACCTCAGATACGGTCTTCCGAGACCTTTTTCGTGGCGCCCCCTAAACAGAACGCACTCACTTGTATTAGCCATTCCATTTGGAGGGACACTTACCTTTGAGTGACCATAAAATAAGGAAAAGGTTCTTTTCTATCTTTGCTAGGAGAGATCGCTTTCCTATAGGACAAGCGCCTTTTTAGATCGAAACGAGACAGCCTAACCCAAGCGTACCATCATTTGACTGTGCGAGTTTCTTCGTTTTTTTTCCCCTTTTTAAGCACCATCATTTCCTCTTGCAGTTGATGCGTACTTTTCTCTCCGGAGTTATATAAAATACATAGAGAAGGCTCATAAGGTCCTTCAGTGCCTCTTTGCGAGATTGCCCTCTTTTTTTAACAGACAAAAATATCGGTAGCCCATGCTCATATGTTAGAAACCTAAAGTAAGAACTATAAACTTTCATACTTTACCTTAAAAGCTAACATCTTGGAAAAAAAAAATTCGGTTAATATCTTAAAATCATCTTTTGTTTATGGACTTTGTCTTCACCAAACAAAGAGCCGATTGGCTTTCATATTTTTTTATATTTTTTATGTGTGTAACCGGTGCTTTGAATATGTATAATTTAAATTTAGTATTTAAATTATATTATAATTTATTTTGAAAGTATTATGATGGACTTACGATTTTCACTATGATAATATTTTTTTTGTAAAATGTGAAATAATAATAATTTTTTTAAAAAAAATGTTAGCCATAAGATATTTAAAATCGAAAAATCAAAACAAAATAATATTCATTTTTTATCAATAAATAATTTTTTTTTGCACTTGTAAAACTATGAAAACCATAGGTACTTTCATACACACAAAAATAATAACAAACTGATAAATTATGAAATGCAAGTGAAATATAATAATAAAGAGATCTTGTATACAAACAAACATACAAAAATAATAATAAATAAATAAATATTAATATATATATTTGTAGAAAAAACTCGGTTAGTATCTTAATCATTTTTTGTTTATGAACGATATCTTCAAAACAAAAAAATTAATCAACTCTCTCTTTTTTTTATTTTTTATTATTTTTTTATTTGTGTAACCTTTGCTTTGCATGTGTAATTTAAATTTAGAGTTTTTAATTTAAGTTCATCATACTTTTAAAATAAAATATAATGTCTTAAATCTTCCATTTTTTTTTTCAGAATGTGAAAAAAATTAAATATTATTTATTTGGAAAGTTTAAGTTAAAGTAACTAACGTGGAAACATCAAAACAAAATAATTTTCATTTTTCTGAACAAATATTTTTATTTGCACTTATAAAATTATGAAGGACGTTTGCACTCACAAATACATACAAAAATAATACAATAATAAAATGATAAATAATGAAATATAGTAATATAGAGATCTTTGATATTAACAAATATACCAAAGTAATAATAATAAATAAATGAAATATGTCATAATATTTGTGAAAAAAAAAATTCGTTTAGTCTTAAAACCATCTTTTAGTACTGTCTTCACAACCATTTTCTATTGACATTGTCTTCACCAAACAAAAAGCAGATCAATTTTGTTACTTTTTTTATTTTTTATGTATGCAACCGTGTTTATAATGTGCAATTTAAACGTAGTGTTTAACTTATATTTATAATTTATTTTGAAAGTATTATGACTTTTTAAGATTTTCAATACGTTTTTTTTTTTCTTTTTTATGGAATGAAAAATAAAATAAAGTAATGATTATTTTTTTTAAAAAAAATTGATGATCGAATATTTAACCCAAAGAATAAAAATAATAACTATCATTTTCATGAATAAATAATTTTATTAGCATGTATAAGACTATGAAGATCATAGATACTTAGATACAGACTAAAATAATACTAAATAACAAAATGATAAATGACGAATTATAAATGAAATATAATATTATAGAGATCTTGGATACTAACCAGCATACATAAATAATAATACATAAATGTCTGTCTTAATATTAAGAGAGCCTCAAGATTTTAACTCATTAAAAGCTGTAAAAAATGCTTGATGATAAAAAAAAATGTTTGACATGTTTAATAAATGAAAAAAATGTTTGATTCATATTTCAACTTATATCAAAACTAAATAAGGGATTCTCTTACATGATCACACAAAAAGTAATTCAAATGTGTAAGAATCGTGTGTTTTTTGTTGTTATAACTCATGCCTTTCTTTTTGAGAGGGTTCCCATCTTATTTCCAAGTGTGAATAATCTCTTAATACCGATTAGTGCACCAAACATTTTTCAAATGCTAATCTTTAGACTGCTAGCAAACTCAGTTGGTAAAATATTTTTCATGAAGCTTATCATGTTTGAGGAGCTGGTGATCAATTGAAGATGTGCTTTTGAGAAAATTCACCCTCAGAAAATTTTCTGTCAAAAATTTTTAAATATATATATATATATATATATATATATATATATATATATATATATATTTATTTATATACAATTTTTGTTCTTCAGCTTATGGTCAAAAATTTTAATAATTTTTTATTAATAAATCTCTATATTACTGTATAATGATTAAAATTCAATATTTTGCTTTCAAATTAAAATCCTTATACAATCCATAAAATCAGTCATTAACGTTATGGCGGAAATGAGTTTACATAAAACTTGAAGTAACAAATTTAGAAATTAATTGATCCATACATAAAATATTTAAATTATTTGATTTTTAATGTAAACAAAATATACTAGCTGTTAAAATTTAAATTCGGAATTCAATTTCTGTTATTTTTTAAAATTTTGATCATATAAAGATGACTTTTTTTTCAAAATTCGATATCAATATCTGATTTAACATTAGCAATAAGACCCAAGAAATTACACAATTATTTTTTAAATTATTTAATACATTTCACAATCATTTTCAGAATTTATTAACTCACAAATTCATAGGAAATTCTCAAGAAAAGCCCATTTAAAGTAATTGTATTTTAACTGACAAATATGTTTTTTTGAAAATTCCAAAACATTACATTTAAGTTTCAAATGAAGTTGAATTTTTAATTTTGTTTTTAACTATTTATTAACTTTGTTTAATGAATAGCATATTAATTGTGAATTATTTAAAGTTTAATCAGTCATAATACAGTTTCTTTCACGATGTTTGATTTGTTCGAGATTTACAACGTAAATTCCAAATAATGCACATTGGCTCTCGAAGTTATAGCAGCTGAAGTATTTTTGGCACAGTTCCAATTATCATTTTCTGATGACTTGAAACTTTTCAGTGTTTCCAAACATGCTTACTTTTAAATCAAAATTAAATACTAATATGAATGGTTCAATTATTATTATATCTTGTTCAACAAATGCCACAGCAGTGATATAATAAGTCACAATTACTTAATATACATAGACCGTATCACCTAATGACTATTTTGTACCCAAGAAGAGACAAATGTTCATATAGGAAAATATTCACGATTAAAATTCTATTTAAAATATCGATATAATTAAATTAGAAATGTAATTCAAAATAATTTTAAAATTTAATATTCTTTTGTAAGATAATCTTAAAATAAAAATTATTTTTAAATTATTGTAAGAAATTACTTAATTTACATTTAATCTCTAGTCATTTTTTCTTGTAATTGAACATTCTTTTGCATGAATTTTTTTTAAATTTTATAATAGAAAAACTTTTTATCAAGTTCTTATTTTCGAAATACCACTTCATTGTTTTATGTGCTTGTTGCTTAAATTAATTAGTTTACCAAAGATGTTCTTTAAATAAATCTATAAATAAAAAGAATCTAACGGAATATTTTCGAAAACGTTTAAATTTGTACTTTTTCCGGTGGCAGTAAATGAAAGATTATACAAAACGAGAAACTATAATTAGACGGGGAAAATATGTTCAATCAATTGCAATTGAAATAAATATAAAAATTAATTAAATTAATTTTAACATAATTATTTAATAGTATTTTATTAGGATGAAGACATTGTTAATAAAAGATTACTCATCTTTACATCATTTATTATTTACGCAAATACTCATCACAGTAACTTTTCAAGCAATTTTCTAAAATTAAGCGTTCTTTAATACACCATAAAAATTCTCATAACCAGTACTTTTAACGCTTGTGTTGGAGTAACATCTTTTACTGAACGAAAAAAAGCAAATATTCCGGACGTTAACTAACCCTTTATCGTTTCTGTTTTGGTAAGAGTCGGAGCTGTAAATTCCATTATGGAGCCTCTCGAGCATAGTCTCAGAATCGTTTGCACGATTGGGACCTCTCAACTCCGGACCATATCAGTAAAGCCTCGGACCACCCCCGGCTCATAAATCAGTTCGAGATCGAAGCAGGCCATTAAAAGGGCCTATTTGGGGCCTAATTCATTACATAATGGCCAAACCAGATAGCGGTTTTTCATTGCTTTATAGCGTGATAAAGCGGTCGTTACTTTCAACACGCCTTTCTGTTTCGCAAGTAGTTACTCAGAAAGTTTCTGAGTCGAAAGTACTATTATTTCTCTTATCCCAGATGGCACCATGTCTGCCATCAGGGAGATGAGCAGAATGAAATAAGGTAACACTCAGACTCTGAGCTTTCACTGATAAGCATGCCCAGGAATGTAATGTTCTTGAATGATATTATCACTTATTTTGGACTCCAAAAGTTCCCAGTCAGATAATGACATTCATGATGCTCACAGATAATGATAATGATATTCTTTTCAGATAATGATATTATTGCTTCCCAAGATTCTCTTCTGAAAATATACTGACAAATGAGAACAAAATTTTCAATTGCAAAGTAAAAAATAAAAATAAATAACTGCTATTTTATTTTTTAAAAAGATCATTAATAATATTAATATTATTATATCAAGACCTATCTGATTTCTATTTGAATCACTATTGAACAAAACCAAATTTCTCTATCTCTCTGCTAGACTATCGCGTTCTTATTATACATTACCCCCATATATACGAAAAAAGTATCAATATATTACATTTTAAAAAGTATTGACTGTAGTTAAATGCAGAACAACTTTTATAAATTATGATCTAATAAAGAAAATAAAGGATTCTAAGGAAAATAAGAAATAAATTTCTCTATCTCTCTGCTAGACTATCGCATTCATATTATACATTACCCCCATATATATGAAAAAAGTACAAATATATTACATTTTAAAAAGTATTGACTGTAGTTAAACGCAGAGCAACTTTTATAAATTATGATCTAATTAAGAAAATAACTGATTCAGACATTGTTGAGGATAATCAAATAGTTGAAAAAATTGTAAATCTTTAGAAAACTACAACTTGCAAATTTCAGAGAAGAATGTTTATAGATAGTGACTTCTGGTCATTTGTTGAAAAGAAGGAAACTTGCAGAACTCCCAAGTATTCATCAAATAAATATTCATGCAAAAACAAATAGATGCCTAACGTCCTTTGTTTTGCCTTGGCTGGCGTAAAATCTGAGATTAATATCAGGATGAAACTGGTATTAAGTCGAAGAGTACCTAAATACTTGGGAAGCCATCTTACAGATGTGAAGTGATTTTCTTTTAGCAAGTATTTAAAATAAAAAAAACTTATATTTAAGTTAATTGAGAATAGGATAGAAAAGACTTCTTGAAGTTTTATATAAAGGGCGGAGATTTTGATAAGTGGTGAATATCAAAGGAGAAATCTTAATGAAGTAAAAGCAGTTAATTTGTGAATATAATTGAGAGAAATGAAGTAATGTCAACATGTATGCTTATATATAAACAACCAAATCTTTTTTTTCTGCTTTTAATTTAGGAATTGCGTAATTTTTAAGAGTGAAACAATATATATATTAAAAAATCCTTAGAAATAGTCTTATAACATTGATGTAAAATAGATGTGCCGCTCTCTAAGCTATTTGTGGAAGTTACATAACAAAAAAAAATTCTTTAGCTTTATTTTTTTAAGCAATGTGTTTGTTGTCATTTGTGTGCAATAAAATATTTTGCCATAAAACAACTTCTGTTTTTTTTTTTTTTTTTTTTCCCCCTCTTTCCAAATGCTTAAAGCTCTTATATAAATAATGCGTATGAGTGTGTTTTTTACAATGTATTTTATGACAATGTATTTTTCCTTTTATACCTAAAAAAGTTCATTTCGTTTTGGTATTCTTTATTGTTTTTTTGCTCAACTAATTTTTGGCGTAAAATAAAGATTCTATTGAGTATGTATGTAACAAATCTTATATTTAATAAAAAATAATTATGAAATTTGCTCTTTAGTGAGATAAACGTACTCCTCTTGTATGTGTAACATGTAAAAAAACATTTTTATTACTTTCCAAAATGTTCGTGGTTTTTTAATAAGTTTGTACCGAATTTATCTTAATTTTATTAATAATTTTATATTATTTCATTATATTATACAGAAGATTGAGTTTATGTTAAGCATTATTTCCACAGAGAAGTTATGATAATTATTAATAATATTAATAAATTATCAATATTACATAAATATAGATAGTGCTATAATTTTAGATAACAACTGTAGTAATAGATTAACTATTTCTGAACAATTTTTTAACTAATTTTGAAAAAATTATTAAGTTGATATTTTTATTCTTAATCTCTTAATGAAATAATATATAAATAATACTTCCTTTTTCAAACATAATGATCTTAATAAAAGTTGAACTGTTTTTTAATTTACATATTTCTCATAAGAGTTTTGAAGCTATGAAATATTTACTTTTTTACTGAACAGTTTTCGATAAATGAAAATGTAATTAACATGAAATTTGCGTATCTGAAAATTACATATTTTAAATACACAAAAATTTTTAAAAATTGATTATATTAAAAATAATTAAATTATTTTAAAAAATAATTCCTTGGAAGATAATAAGATTAAAAAAATATTAATAATCTTATGAATTTTTGATGTTATGAATATTGTTTATTTACATATTCGCGTTAAGTATCAATTTATAGCAGTTATAAAACATATTCTAAAATAATTTTTTACAAAAATGACTATTCGAAGAAACTTATGTTAACAACTGTATTTTAAGCAGTATTCATTTGAAAACTTGTTATCAAAAATTATAGTTTCAAATTACACAAATTTCAATTGTTGAAATCTCTTATATAATTTGAAATTTAAAGAATTAAGGACACAAGATTTAATAACTGTATCATTTGACACTCCTTTTTAAGAAACATTAAAATATATAACCTTACACACACCTTCACTTTTAATCTCTCTAACAGGTACTTATTTCCAACTTTTGCTCGTTAATTATTAAATCCCGACTCTAAATCAATCTTATCCGTTAGACTGCAATTCATTTTCGACTATCTCTGCGAAGGTGAAGCCAAAGCGGAATTACCGCCTTTATGGGATGTGTAACACTGTGTCAGAGGCCTTACATCAACTGCCTATCGCCATCGCCATTCAAGGCGAGATAAAGCCTCTTCTCTTACCTAGCCTTTTAACAGTGTCGCCTTGAATGGTGGAGATTTATAATGCTGATTGGAGGAACCATTACAATTAAGGATACCCATCCAGTTTGTTCTTTGTCGCTTGAGTGTCTCATTCCTGCCCTCAAGCGCTTATCGATGCTTTTGTAGCAATCCCATACCATCGTTGAATTGCTTTTAATAGAGTTAGATGTTTTTGGTTGTTCTTTAGTTAAGCTCACTTAGGAAATCACAGGTAAAACGGGCATAAATTTTCGATAGTCATACTAAGTGCTTTTTATAAAAGTATGAAATAAATGGGTATAAAAAATGAAATGCTGTTAATCATATTTTTTAAGAGCTTTGTCTATATAATACAGCACTAGACTTTCCAATTTTATTCAAAATAAATGAATGTATTCCTTTAAATGAAACAACTTTTAGAGAATTTATTATTGCAATTTATGTCATCAGAATCTTTGTTTATATGTGCAATATTTGTGCAAAATGAGTTGAATTCTATATTATGAATAAAATATAAAATTCGTGGAAATTCTCTAATTTAATTTTTAAACTTTAAATTAATTTCAAAATTATAAGAAAAAAATTCATTATTTTTACTAGGAAAAGAATATGTAAGTACTCATAAATATGAAATATTAAGAGGGCCGCGGTGGCCTGGTTGGTTTGGGCGTCGTTCTCGTTACCGGAAGGAGGTAGTGAGTTCGAATCCTGGATTATGCGTAGATCCGTCATGTTCATTAATGGCGACTGGAGCACGTAAAATATGTCGGGTCGCAATGTCCTCCATGTTCCCATTCCAAATTAATACCTAAGGGTGTGGTTGTAGCCAGGCTATGGGTCTTCTCTGGTTTCAATTTCAAATTGGAAGATCCAAGTGGTGCTGCCATCTAGGAGCCAAAAAGTCGTACTTGCACTTTCGTATGAGGATGCTCTATTCAAAAACGGAAGATGCTCATTCTGACTTCATTTACCTAGTCTCTGACGAGCGGGCTTGGCGTTGCTAAGAGTCGTTAGTAACAATAAAAAATACTTAAAAAAATTTCAGTCTTATTGTTACGTTGACGATATAATTTTACTGAAGGAATAAATTGTATATGGCTTTCTAAAAAAAAAATGCATTTACATTAAAAAACAACTTAAGTATTTCATGTGTTGAAACACATAAATTGAATAATATAAATAAATTTATATTTAACAATCAGTTTTTTTTTTGTCCCCCTTCCCAAAAAAAAAAAGTGTTCACTATAACTGTAAAAAATATTATTTTCCAAATTTAAAATAGTAAAAGCAGAACAAAAAACGAGTTGCATATGAAAAGCTTTTTCGGTTAATATTTCGTATTAAGAGTCAATTTATTATTTTTTATTATTAAAATGCTCAGAAGTTAATATTTTGGTATAGATATTCAAAAAATTACTCATTTTATGGAAATAAATGAATGTTAGATTTACAAATGGTGATTCTTGTCTTCATAAAAAAATACAGATGCATGTAAACAGGGCGGATATATTATTTTGTTAAAAAGAAACCCATTGAAGACTAAATAATTACATGTTAATTCTATTCCTTTTTCTGCTTTCTTGCTTAAGCAGAGCAAATTCTATTCTTATGCACACACGCACATTACTCACAAATAATTTGTAAAATCCAATCTACCATTTTAATTTAAGCTTCATATTATATTAATCTTTTTATAATACATTTTCTTTTTAAACAAGAATCAATGAAAATTTTGTGGGGATGAAATTGACATTATTTATAATTACTAAGAGGATTTGAAATAATATTGTAATTTTGATGAATATAAAGAAATTTAAAATTTTATGTCAATTAATATTTAAGCAGAAATTGGGTTGTTTTATATATATAATTAAATGAAATGAAAAGTTCAAGATTCAGTTCTAGTTAATATTAAATAACGTTAATATCAAACAGTCATACATTTAGTTAACTATTTGTGATGCATTATAAACTTGATCCTCGAAGTTGCAGAACAATTTTCTTTGCCGGATAAAGATCCAGATTTGATTCTAGTCATTGTTAGACAATAAAAGATGGGAATTTTTTTAATATAAATGTCTAAATGTGAGTGCTTGGAGTTTTTCCCTTAATATGCAATATTTTAGCATGACCTATAGCCAAGGAAATCCTTTAAAGAGAACAACATATACAGCTAATAACATTGCCACTTGTGTGGAAATTTCAGCACTTGATTATTATCTATAATAAGAGCAATTTCCAGCAACAAATCATTCAATAAGTTATTAAATTATGAAACAAACTGCTTGAAACAAAATATACAATAATATCTAACTACGATGATTTCGGAAACTGATTTTATGGATTTTTCACTTAAAATGAAAATTCCATGAACAATAAATAATCATGCAATTATTAGGAACAAAGAAGTAAGAAACATTTATAAAAAAATTTACATGAAACATAATTTCTCCTGAATAGACCCCTTCATATTTGGCATGGTGATAAAATTATTTAAAATTATCCAATATCACACACATACGACATGTTGCAACATGTCATTTAAGACATACGTTTGTGATTATGAAACTCAAAAACTTCATCATCTTAAATTGTAGTTAGTTCATTGACAAAAAAAAATCATTTACTACTTTAGTTATTTAAAGAATATTCTTGATTTCATGTGAACATTTTCATTTTTCGAAAAAGTAATTTTTATTCATTCAAGCAAATAATTTCAAATGAAGATTTCATTTATTTCTTCACTCGAATGTAAAATATTAACATGTATATATACATAAACTTCCAATATTTGTACATAGAAATTACAACTAGCACATTAATTATCGCACTTATATGAATCATTTTTCTGTTATGAATATTTAAAACTAATTGAAAACTCGTGTCAACTTTGAGATTTCGCAAAGAATTTTATAAAATCAATGACACATTTAAGAATTCAGATATTTCCAATTAGAAAATTTCACACAAATACAGCTATATGAAATATAGTCAAATAACGAGGCAATATAAATAACTTAAAAAAGTATTTACCACAGCTTATAATTCTCTTTATTAAAAGTTGAATTTTTCAAGATATTAATTTCGGTTGAGAATTTCGTGTTATATTGTAAATATAACTCATTTTTGGTTTTATTCAATTTTATCTCACTTTTGGTTGTCGATTTTAAATAATTTAAATAAAAGCATTTATTGGAATAATAATTTGCAATTATTTTTATAATCATTTTTGAATCAAATGAATCATGACTAACTTATTTCTAATTATAAGATGTTATTAATTTTATTTTCTTTCCAACTAAGCTTTATTTTTTTCATTGGGATTCATAAACTTTTTCCACCCATTTCTATAGCAAGGTTAACCTTGACTAGTTTGAGTTGTAGCTTTTTCATACAGTTGAGTTGAATACAAAAAAGTTTCTTTCCCGAAGAAGAAAAATAAAATCATTCGTCACAGAGAATTGAAAAAATAATAATAATACACAAAATCGAAATTACGCTAAAAAATAACTTTTATAAAATAAAAATAGATTTATTTCTTAGACTTAAAAATGGAAATATTCCAATTAAATCCAAAATTAATTTCAATATAAATTTTTTTTAGTTATATTGATTTGAAAAAGTTAATCAACCAAAAATACAATTCTTTTTTTTACTCAATGTTGCATGGACTATTTAACACTTGATCATCACATGATGAAGTTTCAAAAGATAATCTAAGAAGGAAAATATATAAAAATGAAGTCTTTCTATAAAATGAAATAGAAAAGAATGTAAAAAATACTTATTTATTTATTTGTAAAATAAACAATAAAGTTTATAAAAGAAGTTTAATAATTTTATATTTTCCTACTAACTCTAGCAAGTTTTAAAATAGTTTTTTTTAAATATTAGGACACATAATTTGAAAGAAATTGTTAAAATAAAAATAAGATGTAAATAATTATAAAAAGGATTTTTTTTTTTCCCTGAATCCTTGAATTCACAATTTGGTGAAATTTTCTTTTTTTTCTTCTGATACGTTCATTTCTAACAAATAATATTATAAATTTTTCAAATGAACTATAATATATGGAAATTATATCAAAGTGATGAAAACGCTGTTCCCAAAAATTGGCATAAATTTATCAAAAAGCGCCGAAGCAAAATTCATCACTGATGCAAATATATAGTTTATCCAATTCATTGTACCAATAATTTTATTTCAGAAAAAAATGTTATTAAAAATAATAGACTGAGTTGTTTTTATTTATTAGTAACAGACATAAATATATTATTTATATCCATTTGTAACTTGGTCACAAATAAAGCAACTCTAAAGTACACGTGGGCTGTTTGAAAACCTAAACAGTGACAAATCATTTAACGCCCACCGTGTAAATTCAGAAGGAATTTCTCACAGATAATGAGCAGGATTCGCTTGTCCCAAGAGAATAAATTTGGAAAACTCCCAAGCACTCACTCTGGCAGACGTGCATGCTGAAAAAAGAAGCTCAATACCCATTTCCCATTGTTCAACAATGACTGGGATTGAATGGGGTATCTTTTGCTTTGAAGACTACTGTCCTATCAAAAGGCCATGATGTGTCCATCTCCAAATGATTGAAGAAAATATAAATGATTATTAACAACTTTTACTCACAGTGGATTTTTTGTTTTTGTTGAAACGCTGTGAGAGACATTGGATTTCTATACCTTAATGTTGATGCAACAATTACTTTAAATTAAGAGCTGAATCTAATCTTTAAAGTCAGAAGATTAATCAAATATGTTTTTAATAAATGACCTTTTTTTCTAGCTGAATTTCTCTTATTCGAAATTTCTTAAATTTGAATCGATACGTTAGGTTCAACTCATGTCAGATTCTAAATTAAATTTCATCTGTGTCTCCTAACACATAAATTGACTCCATGTTTAATGACTTTTATTGTAGCTGTATCTATCAAATAGAGTGAGAGAGAGCGCCTAGCTTATTTTTAAACATTTTGCATACTTTGTCATAAGATATATTGTAGAAATGACGTAAAATGTTTTTTTTTCTAATGGCAGGCACCTATGAGCAACTAATTTGTACATTAGCCCCAACAATGTCGGAAACTGTTACTCATTTTACCGTTACCCGGTGGGCATCTGTGAACCAAGTCACGGAGGTACTAGTAGCATCGCCCACCCCACACCACCACAAACCAGTTTACTGGGCGGGCCACATTCATCCATCAACTGCAGATACGACAAGAAATACAGAGAAAGTACATCCATGCCCGAGCCGGGATTCGAACCCGGGTCCTCCCCATCCGAAGTCAGTTAGGCTAACCACTACACAGGTTGGCTGGCGCATAACATATAATATTACTATTCCTAAAATTGTGTGTTAAATTAAGTAATAATTCTTAGAATTACAATTAATTCAAATTTTATGAATGCAATAGGTAATTGTACTTTAAATATCTCCAACAATAACAGACATTATAACTAATGAAACTTTTACTCAAATGGGCAAAGCGTTTCTAATATTACATTCTGCATATGCTCAGGCATTTCCGCCAAAGGTCAAGGAACTAATTTAGACTATGAATAATTTCATGAGTACTTAGAATTTTCTTATTCAGAGTTTTAGAATAATTTAAAATTAACTTAAGCATTTATATTTTTTATCTAAAGTCATAATTTTAATAATGGATCAGAAATCCCTTTATGAAATGACCGATTAATAGATTCAGTTATTTATTGCACTCATATTAAAAATAAGCAAATCAATGTAAATAAAATTATTTAGAAATTGTCAATTTTTAAAAACAAATCATTATACTCCGGGTTTTTAAATTCAATCAAATAATCTGATTTTTTTAGTTCATGATTTAGTTTATTCTTTTGTTTATATCTCTCCATGAATATATATGTATATATAATGAATTTAAACAATTGATTATTCCAGAACCATTGGGACTGACTTTCGATAACTGGTTATTAAATTAAGAACTTTTAAAAATACCTATTACGAATCCGACTAAGAAGTGATTTATTGCCTTCATACTCAGAGCTCAATTTCTGTTTACAATACAGCAGCTTGATAAAATCAAAGAATATCTAATTGATTTTATTAAAGGAGGAGACTCTATTAAAATTTTTTTAATGGATGGGAACAATTGAAATAATAAACTGATTCAAAATTATAAGAACAGGTTCTCTCTTAGTTGATTATGAAAATTGATTTATTACCCTCTTTGTAGATAATCAAATAATTGGGGTAATAATAGAGTGGTATGCGTATTTTCAGAATTAAAATGATCTGATATATTAATTACAGATGATAAATGGATTATTAATGAGTTGGAGATGCATTTAAGTGGTAAAATAAGTTTTGGAAAACCGATATGGATTATTTTTGTAAATTAAAATTGGCTTAAATATTGATAGTTTATTTTTAAATACATGAGCTAGCATCAGAAAAAAATAATTTAATTATTCCTCAAAAGCCAAGCCAAAATCAATTGTGATATTTTAAAAGAAAAATTCAAATATGAACTATTAATTGATGTAAATATACTTAGATACCATAAAACGTATTGGATTTTAGTTAAATGGATGACTTAAAAAATAAGAAAAAATATAAGCGCTTAATTTTATATCTTGTTAGAATAAATTTAGTTTTTCTGGGGTGTTATTTTAAAAAATAACAAAATTATTATTTTTTTAAAACAGGATAAATATTGATTTTATATTGTTTAAAATAGAATTTAATGGCTTTTAATGGAGTTAATTGGAATTTAAGAAAAATACATTATTTGAGCTAAAAAATGTTTCACACTTTTATATAATATTTGCAGAATAAAAATAGCAAACATGGAAAACTTTTCTGATTTTAACTTTAAAAGATAAGGATTGCAATTAAACGAATACAAATAGAAATTATTTTAAGAGTGATTTGCACAAATTTTTATAATGTTTCACTATTTTAATGCTACGTCATATTTTCTTCTATATTAATACAAAACATCAAAAAAATAACTTTTGCATTCTAAATATTTATCCACAGTATTTACTTTTTTTGGCAGTGTCATTAAAATAGATAAAAATTGAAATTTACTGAATAAATGTTGAATTTCCTTTTGTAATCTTGAATAGAAAGTTTCTAAAAGCTACTCCAAGTTAAGAAAATTTTATATTAGATTAAACGAAAGACTTAAGATTACTGGATTTTATCATAAAAATCTTCTAATTAACAATTTTATAAAATATTTTAATTTTTATAGTGAAATTTTTAAAATTTATTTAATGAAGCATTTCTAAATAAATAAATAAATATTAGGTTGGGGAAAAAGAAATCCATTATTTTTACGTGAACATTTTGTAACTTCTTTCATATTCGCTTTGTTAAAAGGTTTAAATCAGTTTTCATGTAGATTTTTAGGTCTTGTGCGAAGCTACGACTGCTGACATGCTGTCAAGTTTGATAATTTTTGATATTTTATAGACATTCTCGACGATGTTGTATCCATGCGAGGTGCATCTTTAGCATCCAAATACCCAAACGGAATCGACGAAACCAAAATTGTGTGTAACTAGTTGTTACAATCATACATAGGACGATAAACACCTTTCACAATTTTAGCCACCTGGTTAGCATTTTCGCCATTATAAAAGAAAAACTAAAATATATCGAATTTTCTGTTTGTTGTCTTCTATTTTTAAAACCTTGTACTCATAACTGAATTAATCAAACAAAAAACCGCCAGAGAATATTTTAGTGTCAAATGTCACATTTCCAATGAGCATAAATTTGAAATTGTTTGATATTTAATTGGATAGTTTCGTATTTTATTCATAGTCTTAAAAGGAATTTTTTATTATATAATGTGTATTTATAACTAAACAATAATGTGTATCCAAGAGAAATTTGGTTCTAATGTCCCATTTTTATCTTTCTTAATTTGCTAAATTAAACAATGAACATGTCAAAAATAATAAATAAAAGGTGTAAAAAAATTAAATAATTTAGAAAATGAAATAAATGTATGCTTATCTAATATTTTGTAAACTGAAAAGTGATTTATTGATAGCTTGAATTATTTTTCATCTCCACTAATCATATTAGCGAACCGATGTGAGTATTGTATTAATTATGAAATATTTAACGTCCTTTATCTGATGTAACATGGTTATTTGAATTCATGTAAATATAAAACAATGCAAATATAATCAATTAGGTAAATTTCAGACAAAATTTCATAATGTATTTTTATTATAGTTTTGTAAATGTTTTACTCGTAAGATTTTACTATCGCATAATTACTTATATACTAGGTATCATAGAAAGCGCAATTTACCTTATTTTGTAACCTTTAAAATCGCAGTTACTCTCTTCTTGACTTAAATAATCTAATTAATAATTCTAAATCAACCTAAAGTATAATGGATTACAAAAAACATAATATTTATATATTAGGTTGGGGAAAAGAAATCCATTATTTTTACGTGAACTTCATGTAACTTCTTTTGGATTCACTTTGTAAAAAGGCTTAAAACAGCTTTCATGTAGATTTTTAGGTCTTGCGCGTTACGACTGCTGACATGCGGTTAACTTCGATCATTTTTGATATTTTAAAGACATTTTCGACGATGCTGTATCCACATGCGAGGTGCATCTCTAACATCAAAAATACCCGAACGGAATCGACGAAACAAAAATTGTACGTAACTGGTTGCTACAGTCTTATATAGGACGATAAACACCTTTCGCAATTTTAGCCACCCGGCAATCTTTTTCGCCGTTACAAGAGAAAAACGAAAATGTATTAAATTTTCTGTTTGTTGTCTTCCATTTTTAAAACCTTGTACTCGTAACTGAATTAATCAAACAAAAAACCGCAAGAGAATATTTTAGTGTCAAATGTCACCTTTCCAACGAGCATAAATCTGAAATTGTTTGATAGATACCTCACGAGATATCGATCACTACAGACGTCTACCGAAAAAATAATGGATTAATTTTTCCCCAAACTAATATTTAACTTTAAACAGATTTAAAAAGTGCAGTGCGAATCGGGTATAATTGTGTGATACACTGTGATTTTTATTGCGTCAGTATATTTGTAGGAATGTTCACAAAGTAGTAATTATAACTATAAAGACTGAAATCACATTGTAACTTATCAAATAAGTACAGAAGTTGTGATATCCCACTAGCAGAATTTTTGATTCTGAAAAAAGTAGACAACAAAAACAAACAGGCATTGGACAACAATTAATAAAAAATAAAAATTGACAAGAGCGAGCAAAATAAGTGAAACAAACAAAAAAAAAATTAGATTTTCGTAAATATTGAATAATTCCAAGATATTATTAAGAAATTCCCATGTCATTTGAGTTTTATACTACAATTTATGAAGCTAACATGAAATAATCGACAGAATTCTTTGTGAGTTTTGGTGAGTTTCTGTGTATAACATACATTTACGCCTGAAATAGAAAACTAAACTTTTTTTCCAAATTTCTTCCTTTTCAAAATTTTCTAAGTTTCGTCCATTGTGACGTGAATGTGGAGGAGTACCTTTAAATATTTTCCCCAGAAAGTAAATTGCAATTGGTTATATAAAGATCTATTATACTTTCAGTCATTATGCTAACTACGCCAAGTGCCAAGAATTGTTCTTTCTTCATCCTCAAATACCAAATACAAAACAATATTGAATTTACACACGGAGAAAAATCAATATTGTCAAATTCAATAGACAATTTATTGAATTTGACTATATTGAATTTAGACACGGAACATCTTCACCATCGCCTTGTTTCGAATTCGTTCATTCATTTATTTTTTTTTTATCAGAATTTTTAAAAATAAGGGATTTATTATAGAATATACAAGTGAAAAATGACTTATTCCTTACATTGTTTTCAAAGTCCTTAAAAAAATTAAAAGATTTTTATTAAAAATACTTTATTTCAAAAAAACATGCAATTTTTTATTTAAATGTATTTCCAAAGAAATTTTTCTGAGCAAAAATTAGTGCTTTTATTAATAAAAGAAATAAGGAAATAATTCCAGATTATTTTTTCCAATAGATTAAAACTTTTATAATCAATATACATATAAATTTACAAATTCAAAAATTCCTTTTTTTTATCACAGATGTGTATATTTACTATTGGAAAAAATTTCAAATTATGAAAATTTCAAATATGAAATTATGAAAAATGCATACTTAATACAAAAATTGAATTTTTATAGAGTCTCGGCATTTCTATATTCTATTTAAATTTATGATGTCAGATTTTATCCGCCAATTTGCATACGATAAAAAAAAATAATAAAATTGTGTTCCTGTTAAACCCTCATTTTTAAAAAGTAAATTGTATGAAATGATTGGCAGAACCATTAAGTATATGATTTTGTGTGTTAGTAATTCGGGGCTAAATATGATTATAAAAATTTACAAAAGTTATGTTTAAAATTAGCATTTATATAAAAATTTTAAATTTTACAGATTATTAGCTTTTATACCAGTATCGATATATATTTAAATATTCGTTCAAAATTTTTATACTATGTTAAAACATTGAATTCGTATACATTTTCTTTAATCAAGATTAAAAAATTATTTTTAGTTGGCTTTTTTATTTATGTTTCAATTAAAATCAAAATATCAATGTTGCATAAATGCAAAGCTTTTAAGCAAAATAGCATCTCAAATAGTTTCAAAACTTTAAAAATGCATGCTTACAACATTCTTTCTTAACATACTGTTCTAAATGGGATACTTAAAATGTAATTATTTTAATTTAGTGAATTAGGAAAACCATACTGTTAACACTGCAAAGTCTGCTTTAATCCACAGAAAAAATTTAATTGCTTTTCTGTATCTTTAGCAATATTTTTTATCGTTTTAATCTTTTTACATATTTTATGCTTGATAGATTTAACTTTATTTGTATTATTATAAAATCTGCTAAAAAACGAAATTTCAAATAAAAAATAAATTTAACTAAAAATGATTTTAAAAAAAAATTACAAATTGATAATTGCAATTTAAAGGTAAGTTATAAAAAGGTAGAAATGAAGAAAAAATATAGTTTGTCAAATACTCTCACTAAAATTCGTTAATTGCGGAAAGAAAATAGATAACTCGATTCTATGCATATAAATTCATTTCATGAAGATACACTCGATTAAGCATAAAGATATTTTATATAAAATATTAAAAAAATATAGTTAAAAGAATATAGTTTCGAGGCATTATTATATATTTGCGTGTCTTCACAGTTGAGCATAAAGAAAACATTTTTCTCAGTAAAAGTTCGGTTAAAAAATTCTTCGTTGTGCACTTGAGGATTGGAATAATTTATACGAGGGTCACTCTGAAATTTTTGAGATACAACTAGGTTTTTAAAGTTATGCTTACAAAATTTTAGGTGTGTTCAAAGAAGTCTCCTCCAGCATCAATGCACTTTTGTAGACGAATTTTCCAATGATTAAATGCCTCAAGCCATTCATTTCTTGGAATAGATGAAAAAAATGCATTTATAGCCACATCAATCTCTTCTTCTGAATGAAAACGACGTCCACGTAAGTTCTTTTTTAGATTAAAGAATGATCAAAAGTCAAATATAGCTAGATCAGGTGAATACGGCGGATGTTCGATCACTTTAATTTGTTTTTGTTTAAGAAACTCAACTGTTAATCTAGCTGTATGTGAAGATGCATTACCATGGTGAATCATTAGTCCCCTAACATTCAGCTCTTGTTGAATTTCTGGGAGACATTTAGTGGTATACCAGTTTGCTGTTACTGTCTTCTGTCCTTCCAACTTGATGGCTTTGACCAATCCCGTACTTCTGAAGAAAACGACATACATCACTTTTTTCAGTGCCCGTTGTTTTTTCATCAGAATCGGCGTGGGATCATCTTCAAAGACCCATACTTTGCTTTCTTGACGTGTTAGAACGTCAAAAAACGGTATGTACGTTTCACCACTTGTTACAATTTTAGAAATGTTGCGGTGGCCACTATCTTTTAGCAATTTAAGAGTTTCTTTACTGATTCTGATACGCTCCTCTTTTTGGTGCTCAGTTAGATTATGGGAAACCCAACGGTAAACTACTTTTTTCATATGTAATTCTTCATGAATGATTTTGTTTATGGCTGCGGATCCAATGTGAAGTTCCTTTTGTATCATTTGATAGGGTCAGCGATTATCATCCATTAACATTTTTCGTATGGCAGACACATTATCCGAGATTACTGCCGACGGCGGCCTTCTTGTGTATTCTTCATCCTGAAGAAAATTGCGAGCTCTTCTAAATTCTCTAAATCATCTGAATACAGTAGCACGAGCTGGAGATTCATCACCAAATGTTAATTGCAAACGTTGAACGCATTCTTCTTGATTTAATCCTGCTTTAAAATCGTAGAAAATCATAGCGCGAAAATGTTCTCGCGTCAACTCCATTTTCTCTTCTGTTTAAAATTTACTCTACGCTAAACAAGTTGCAGTAAGTCAGTAAAAAATCGTCTTCCGTGTTAAAATACTTTGTATTTTAAAATTAAACCATTATTCTTATTTTGTAAATCCTCGTCTGCGCGTATCTCAAAAATTTCAGAGTAACCCTCGTATATTCATTCTTTTAGATTCTCAAGATGGAACTCCAGAATCTCAAAAAATTCTTTTTGTTTCTTCCCTTCAGTGTATTTTTTTGCATGAAATTCGACTCTTAATGGAATGATAAAACACAAGGCCATCCATTTATTGCTAATTTTGTTTAATATTTTGCTTTGATATTCTATTGCTAATTGACGTTTTTATAAACTTATTTGTTCAAACAAATATTAATTATATCCAAATTTAGGGAATATCTTTAATTATTTTATTTTGTTCACTTATTTCCTTTCCTTAAATCATTCTTTAATCACGTGATCCTGCCAACAATCTTATTCGGTTTCTAGACCAAGAAACCGAATAAGCTATATAAAGAAATTACAAGAAATGCAGAAGGTAGGAAAACAATATGCTACTTATTATCATTTATATTTGCACATTATTTTTAACTTAAAATAGTTAAATTACGATTAGAATTTCATTTCTAATAAAGTGAAACAAGATAATAAACTGACAAGATCAAATAAGTAAATTAAAGGAAAATTAATGAATCAATTATTTTTATTTTTATACATTTTTATTTCCAAACGTTATTTAATACTTAGTATTAATTCATAACTGCAAATTAAGACGGAAAATTTGAAAGACAACATTTATAATATAATTTATAACTTAAATGGGAACGAGCAAACAATATCAAGTGGGGAAATCTGTAAAAAGTGCTGCCATCTCTTGTCTATATATTAAAATAATCCCCCTTGATAATATTTGAAAAATTATATTAAGTCTACGCATCCTTAATAGATGGCAGCACTATTTTTCTATAAAAATTTTAGTTCAATAGTTTATGTCCTAAATAAACGAATAATTCCTTTAAATATAAGAAAAAGAAAATTACTGTATTTCCCTTTTTAATATTACTTAAAAAATATAGAAAGCATATGATTAAATTTATGGTTATTCAATGATTTTACAGATGTCTTTGAAAAATAAAAATAATTCTTGTTTTTCTAAAGAAAAAAGACTTTTTTTTTGTACTCATACGTTAATATGCATTGAATGTTATAAAGTTATATTTTGGTTAAGTTCTATAGAAAAAAATTTTAAAATAAACTATTTAAAATAAATTTTTTTAAATTTAAAATAGATGTGGTTATATGTAACTTGAAATTTGATGAGAGAGATAATTTCTCTGAATGAGAATTAGATGCGTGAAAAAAATTCTAATATGCATGGAATCTGATCTTATGCTTCGAAGTTAGAATCTTCTCATTGTTCCTGTTCCTTGTTGGATATCCTTCTTTTATTGTTCGATAGTGTCTGGTAATGAATCTGAAAACTTTCTCTCCAAAGATTTCTGTCTTTAATGAGTCTTCTTCTGTTGTCAGCTTCGATTAAATATATCACAATTTTTGAAGAAGCAACTGAATATAAGAAACTCGACATTAAAAACAATGTATTTTCATGTTGCCAAAAATTATTTTTCCATTAACAACAATTGTTTAAAATATATTTGATTAAAATTATATTAAACTATATATGATTTATAAATACTAATCAATAGTGCAAAGAAATTTATCAACTTAAGAACTTATATGACATACTTTAAGAAAAGTATCACTGAAAATTTCAAGCAAATATATAGGTGCTTCAAAAGTAAATTTTGAGGTTGAACCATTATAAGATCAAATTCTAATGCAATATGTATTTTAGTCATTATCGTAATGGTTAATGAAATTATTTTATAGAAAACATATATTTTAATTTTATTTCTTATAAAAAAATTTTAAAATTTGTATAAAAATTTAAAAAATTTCTCATAAAAAAACAAAAGATCCAAACATGATAAAAAAAAAATTTAGATTTTCTACTGAACATTTCCTATTTCCTTACAAGATGCACACTTTCATAAAATTATGTTTCAAGAATTTGTTTTAAATTATTTTGAAAATTAAATATTGTAGGTATATAATAATTTCCCTTGTGTTTGAATTATATATACGTCTATTTTCATATTTATCACAATTGGTGTTATATATATATCTGCAAAATCTTTGAAACTGAAATTTTGTTGACATAATAATCTTACCATGGACAAATAATATTACGTTTTTATTATTACACAATTATACTATCATTATAATTTTAAACATGGAGTACAAATGATTTTGAACGAAAAAGATATTTATATACTTATTAATTTATTTAACTACTTAACAATGTTTATATATATAATATATATACAATATTAAACAACATGCAAAACTTCTACCATAGATTCAGCAATAAATATATAATAAATTACTTGTCATTTATTATTAAATAATTATTTAATTATCATTAATATTATTATTCATGTGTAACATAAAATTATATAATTATTTAAAGATAATTTACTAATTAGTTTAAATGAATTAAAAAATTTCTTTCTTTTCAATAGTATTTTTTAATAAGATACACAGAATTCCACAAGAATCTCTCTATTCTAAGATATATCTTTTAACAAATTTATAAAATTTCCCTTCGAGAAATGTTTTTGATCTTTTACAATATTAAGGCATCTAAACTTTGAAGTATGCAAGAGAAATGTTAAATCTGGGCAAAATCAAAACTTAAGTATTTAATGTATCACACATACAGAGATTAAAATTTCCACAGCTCAAAAAATTTGAGATTTTATGTTATCACAAAAACAATTAACCGAAAATCATCACGAAACATCAGAAGCATACCAAATTAGCCTCGAATTCCTACTACCTCAACTCTCAATTTCTTTTTATCTTCTTATCTGTGTAATGATTTATTACTATATTTCAAAATTAATTTATCTTAATACTCTCAAGGTGATAACTTTTAAGTATGTCATATTTGCATGTTGTGTACATCATTTATTCCTACAAATGACAGAACAATGTTTGCTGAATTTTAACAGTGATTACCATTTTGATATTTTTATTTTTTACATTCATGATAAGTTTATTTAATAAAGAAATGATATTATTGATTATTAATGTGTCAACTTAAATATATGATTAATAATATCTATCTGATTAATAAGGGCTAAAATTATAGATTATATTCAAATTTTAAATATGAAGCTAAAATTTTTAATAACACTGACGTCTAAAATATTTAAATAAAATTTGAAATCACAAAATAATTTATTTTCATTTATACATTATTAATGACTTCGTGGTTTTTGAAATCTGCCACAGTTAGCATTAGCCATTAAAAGCTCTAAATTATTTTTCAAAAAATTTTTACATATTACTTAATTTTTCCGCATCATTTGATATACACATTCTTCAGATCTTGCTATCTATTCAAAATGTGCAAATTATTATGTACTCTTATATATTTTATCGAGACAATACATTTTTTAAACCATTACTGTTAGAATAGCAAAATATTTATTAAAGTTAGTTATTTAATGCATGAATGTAAAATTTAAAGGTGCTTTTAACATAACAAATATTTCTTATTATTTCAAGCAATTTACTGATTGAGTTTTATCACTGACTGCATAAAATTCTTCTAAATTTTAATTACTAAATAAAATAAAAAAGTAAGTTTCTCAACAGTACAGTACTCATACTAAAGCAATAATTAATTTAGAATTCTATGCTAGAGTAACATATAAAAAATACTGTAAGTTTCTTCATGTGAAATACATAATCAAATTAAGGTAATTTACAATTGTTAAAAATAAGAAATAATAAATATTAGAATTTTGTATTGTTATCATGATGGTTGGTTAATTGTGTCTTATGGCGCAAGGTCCAAATAGAGACATGCTGCGCCATTTGTTATCACAAATAACATTTGAATTTTTTAAAATTATTTGTTTAATAATTGGATTATTTTTTAATAAGCAAATCCTTATCAATTAAAATGAATTATGCACACATTCTGTTATCAAAATGAATTTTTTTTGGTTTTTGAAAAGTTTTTTATTTGAGTTAAAAAGTTGATTTTTTTCCTTTGGTATTAAATTTAATTTATTATTGATACCTAAATTTCAGTTATAAACTCAAAATGATTATTTTCTGGTATCTCTTTATATTAGTCAAAATTAATTTGTATGAAATAAATATTTCGTGATGCATAAAAATATTTTGCATCAAGTATGTACGCAAAATTATGAATTTATATATTACCATATTAAATATAATTTTAAATTTTAGAAACTTATTTCTTACAGTAAATTTATTTTCGTCGTAAAAATAGAAGTATTATGAATCCCCCCTTTTTTCTAAATATAATTGCTGGAATCAAGTTAAAATAAATGCACTATTATTCAAAAAAAAAAAAAAAAATTTGCAGATGCAAAACTTTACTAATACTAGAAATTATTAAAACGTTAATGATTAACGTTTTGAAAAAAAATTTTTAACAAATTCAGTAATTTTTTTGAAAAAAAAATGATTTTGAAAAAAATTACTGAATTTGTTGTAAAACTTAATTTATTTCCATAAATTACAACGTTATTAAATTTTTAAAAATTCATGTAAGTAATTTCAAAGAAAGTAATATTTTTTTTTAATCTAATACACATTTAGAAGTTTTCTCGGTGCAAATACAATTATATAAATACAAATAAAAGAGGTGCAAATAACATAAATAATTTAACGCACGTATAAATAAAAACATTTTCGCCAATAACAAATTCAGAAAATTTAATAATGCTCTTGTATAAGCACCACTGACTTTTAATGCCTAATGAAATGTACTTTTATACATATTATTTTAACATGTACACCTTTTAATTATTTTCTCCAGATACTACTTCGAAATATCTGTTATTTCCTAAAACCACATAAAAGACCATTTGTGAATACAATACCGGTTCACAACTGGAAATTAAATTGAAAATGACCAAGAGAATACAGAGAACGCATTAAGGAAACCCAATTACATAAAACGAGATGACAACTTTTTGTTTTTTTTTTTTTTGAGCCCCCGAGGCAATAAAAAGAGTGCATTAATAAACTTCTACATCACCACACCTCGTTACACAAAGTGTTTACTTTTCAATCCGTTCTCACACCACAGAGGCAAGTTGCACCAAATGACATTAAAGTAATTCTAAATTGGCCTGTTTCTAATGGCAACCACCTCAAACACTAGTTAACGCAAAGTAAAGAAACGGGGAAATCGCATTCAAACATAGTAATTGTAATAGAAATAGAAATAGTGTCCTACTATCCGGTCGGAGTGCACTGTCATGATTTCTTTTGAAATTTGAACCGGACATCATTTGAGTAAATAACACCTCTGGAGCCTTTTTACTGCCGGACCTTGCTTTTAAAAGATATTGCTCTCTGCGACAATGCCGCGAGGCTTAGGGTCCATTTGCCCGGCAAACGCCTTTTCGTTTTATTAAAAGAGGGATTTGGTTCGGACTTTTAGGTAGAAGTTTTAGAAATAGAATAAAAAGTAAAAAAAGAGATTCCGTGTGTTAGAAAAAGAAATGATTTTATCTGCAGTAGAAATAACTAAGAGAATATTTTCTCTTTTGTGTATGTAATATATGTTTTATGCCCGTAATTTATGATGTATAAATATAATAAAATTATTCGTTTTAAAAACTTAATAACTATATATTTGCATATTTATATCTTGTAATTAAATATTTATAATAAATTATGACAATCTCAATTTTGTTGAAAATTTTGATAAGCAAAATGCGTTTTACACTATATCGTTGAAAAGTAACTCACAAACTTTCTTTATAGCATTTTATCTGCATAATCATCTATTTTAACAATAAAAAAAATTATTAACTGCTTATTAAAAAATTAAATCAATATTATACTGATATTATTGTCAAAATGTGTATTTAATATGATAAAAATGCTTATGTTTAAATTTATTATTTTATAGTTCTTCC
>JAPDSC010062339.1:9811-25625 GCA_026290005.1 Latrodectus geometricus
ATAATGAGAACATTTTTCATTTTAATTATATCTATTATCTTATAGAATGTATTTTACGTTTTACAATAAATTTTTTGGCTTATTACATTCCTTTCTTTTGTTACTACAATAAAATCAATTCAATTGAATGTTATTTCTGTAGTATAAAATTGAATAAAAGTGTTTTATCATATGAGGTTTGCAATAAAGCTTTGAATTTCATATGCATATCTGAATCCTTTGAAATACAGTATTTCTGGAATTTTTCAAGTAAATTTGGGAAATAAATATGATAAATAAAAATGTCAAATACTCTAATATTAATATAAATGTTATTTATAATATTTACGTTTTTGAAGGTGATACATTTGGTGAATAAATGTAATCAAAAATAATTATTATTTTTTTTTCACTACAATATGTTAATATATACTTGTAATTCTAATTGCAAAAGCGCTGATGATGAGGTTATGATATCAGATAAAAAAATATATTTTTTAAATTTTTAATTTAAGAAAAACATTCTTGATCGAAAAATTATAAGCAATTTTTAATTAGGATAATTTTTGCTTTAACTGACATTTTATAACTTGCTTTTTAAAATTATTCATGATACTTTTACATAATAATTACATAAAAATGTGTATATACTGTTCATTTTTTAAAATTTAATAAAGCTGAGAGTTTATATTAATTTAATACTTATAAAACAATTAAAAAATATTATAAAACAATTTAAGTTTAACAACATAATTACAACTGAATTAAATATACATAAAACCAGTATGTGATTCTTTTGAATATGGTAAACTATATATATAATTAGTTCATGCATGATATGTCCAAATATAATATGATAAAGAAAATCTATTTGGACTTATCATACATAAACTAATCATACATTGAAATCCGTATTTTCTTCAAAGAGTTTCTGAATTGCTAAAACGGTAATTTTTTATATAAGCCAACTCACGAAAAATAAATATTAATTTTTATACATTTTTGACGCAGTAACATAAACTCAAAATTATATCGGTATATAATACATAAATACATATGATCCTAAATATGTTTTTATTTGTTCAAACATTCAGACTGAAAAACAAAATGTATAGAAGGTATAAGAAGATATTTTTTGTGGTACTAAGTAAAATGTTCAATGCAAATTCGGAGTAGATAATTTAACAATATCTAAACTTTAACAGTATTGTTAAGTTAAGCAAACCAAATAGTGAATATATTGCAAGAGCTGTTTTTGTAATTTGCCAAATTAATATAGGTATAACTTTTTACTTTACAAAGACATTATTAAATTATATTTAAATAGATAATTTTATTTCCCTATTCAATTGAATATTTTAATGTTTCTATTTGGTTAATAAATATCATCTTGTTCTTATTTCATTTTGAATATAGTGCTAAATAGTATTCAATAAAAATATTAAAATCAAAAATTTTCTAAGATCAACAATATGGCAAAGAAATTGAAGAAATGTATAGTATACTTAGCTTATAATTTATGCTTTTTATAGGAGTTATTTAATAACACTGTATAATATTTTTCAATAGTAATAGCCAATGAATGCAGAGACTAAAAAAATTTGATTTTAATTTTTAGAAATAAATGTTATTTTTTGTATGTGTAAACCTATAATATTTTTTTTTACTTTATGCACTTAATAAAAGTACATGCTGATGTTTATTATTTTAAAGATAGTTGTAAATTTAATAAATAAAATGTATGGCAGATAATAAAATTATTATTTAATTTTATTTTAGTTTCATATTAACAGTATAAAAATAATACTTAATTAAATTCAAGAAATAATCGTAATTATTATCTACTTTAGAATGTGAAATAATTGCAAATCAATCAAAAAGATTATTAGGAAATATAGGTATATAATTTTAATTGTTATTTACGAATAAATATTCTTTTTATCACTAAATTTATAATGAATTACACAATTGCACTTTAATGTCATAAAAATTAAAAACGTTTTTTAAAGATGTTCTGATACATTTCATAGTTTTTCCTAAAAAGACTATTTCTTAAGCATAAAAAATCACTTTCAAAATTTCTGATCTGTTAAAATACATTGACTGATAAAGAATTTTATGTATTTAAGTAAAATTATCTAAGATTTGTAAAGAGATAAATATAAATATATATTTAAAGATAGATTATTTGGAATAAAAATACAAATTAATCTATTATTTTGTAGTATAAAAAGGCCATCATTGGCATTCGGAAGGCTAAGATAAATAAACAAACACACTTTAAGTAAATTTCGTAATGCCAAAGTAAACACAATTTCTTAAGTATTCAATCAACTTCTTCAGAAACAGTAGAAAAGAAAATAAATTACGACTTTGTGGGAAATGTAAATTTAATTCATGATGAAAGTATGTACAAAGCTATTACAGTAAATACCATGACTTCTTTAAGAACACAGAAAGAAATGCAAATATCAAATATTGAAGACATTCCTTTACTTTTACAAAAAAAAAAATAAATAAAATAAAATAAATTTAGTTTCCAAAACATTATGTGCTGTATACTTTTGTTGAAATTTAATTTTCTGACAACATCATTTTCAATAGCATGCTGATGTTTGTATACACATTAAATGTGAAATCATTATATCTACATAAATATACATACATACTTATATATATATTTTTTTTCAGAGGAGTCATTTTGAATACACAGCTAAAGCTACCTTAAACAAAAACTGAACGATTATTTTGTTTTGAATAATTTTACGAAGTAAGCACCAAAATTTTATATAACATTAATTTTAAAAACATTAATTCGGGCAATGTATATTTTTAACCAAAAATGATTTATGGATGATATTTTACAAAATACATAATAAAATAAATTTAGTGTCACATATAAGGATGACGTGAATATTTAATTAACTAAATGTTATAATAATAAATGAAATAAAAGAATTCGCTATTTATTAGTTTGGGGAAAAAGTTATCCATTATTTTTTCGGCAGACGTCTGTAGTGGTCGCTATCTCGTGAGGTATCTCTCAAACAATTTCAAATTTATGCTCATTGGAAAGGTGACATTTGACACTAAAATATTCTCTTGCGGTTTTTTGTTTGATTAATTCAGTTATGAATACAAGGTTTTAAAAATAGAAGACAATAAACAGAAAATTCGATACATTTTAGTTTTTTTCTTTTATTATGGCGAAAATGCTAACCAGGTGGCTAAAATTGTGAAAGGTGTTTATCGTCCTATGACTGTAACAACCAGTTACGCACTATTTTGGTTTCGTCGATGCCGTTTGGGTATTTGGATGCTAAAGATGCACCTCGCATGGATACAACATCGTCGAGAATGTCTATAAAATATCAAAAATTCTCAAACTTGACAGTATGTCAGCAGTCGTAGCTTCGCACAAGACCTAAAAATCTACATGAAAACTGTTTTAAACCTTTTTACAAAGCAAATCTGAAAGAAGTTACAAAAAGTTCACGTAAAAATAATGGATTTCTTTTTCCCCAAACTAATATATACTAAAATCCACAATTATGTAAATGCATAAGCCATAATACTTTAAATATCGAAACCATAATTCTGCTTATGAACCACACTTGATACAATAACATCATTAATTATTTTAAAGCACACCAGAGATAAACAAATCATTATATTGAAATTTAAAATGCTCAGAATCATTGTTATAATTTTAATAATTTATATACTGTTAAAAATGTAATTTATATTTTTCTGTTTTTAAAACATTAATGAAATGTATTAAAACACCCTTAAATTGTAAATAAAGAGCACGTCCTCAAAAGATTCACGCTGACAATTTCTATACTACAAAACACTGTATAACATTTTTTGTTTTATTTTTAACTGGAAAACTTAATTTAAATCATTCTTGTGCAGTTGCTATTTTGAATTTGTTTTTTTATATCTGTTCTTGAGAATGATGATTGATTAAATTTTGAGTATTTTTATGCTGCAGTGTCATTGTTGAAATCCAGAAAATGTTAATATAATTTACAGAATAAAATAATAACAAATATTTTAAAATCAAGTGTAGTACACTTTATTTTAAATTATGATAAAAGTATATTATTTCACTTTCATAGATATGAAATTATTTTAAAAAAATATATTGCAATTGAAATCTATAAAAGCATTTAATATTACTTAAAATTATAATTGAAAAATCTGTATTTAGAATTTAATGCACAAAGTGATATTTAATGATATATTTTAGAATCTTCATCAAAAACTTGCATTTATTTTTTCGCAACTTGATTTATTGAAGAAGCAAATTTCAATCAGCATTCAAATCAATCGGAATGTACTTAACATCCTTCATCTATATATAGAGGATGTCATTTGAATAATATGAGATATCATTAAAAAAAAAAAAAAAAACATCTGCATATGCTTATAATATACTGTAATAATCCTCAAATTACTCTCAAGAGAATTAAAAATTATAATAATGAAGAAATTACATTCATTATATATATATATATATATATATATATATATATATATATATATATATATATAAAAGAAAGTTTACTGTAGGAAAATTGCATTTTTTTAAATTTATTTTATGTCATATACATTCATATTTGATATACAAAATAAATAAGAAAAATGTAACTAGCACAATTATATCAAACTCATTTTTACATGAACATTTTATTAAATGCAAAATTTTTTGCATACTCAGTATTCAGCATAATAATACATTTTATAATTAAGTAAAAACAAATCATTTTTGATTGCCATACATTATAATAATTATAATCATAAAAATAATATATCTGTTCATAATAATCTATATTTTTAGGAATCCAGCTTTAATTACTTAGTTTTAATTTTTTTCTGATATTTACAATATTTTTGATGCATCTGATATATAAATTTGTTATAACTATATACATGAAAATGGTTTTAAATACTATATGTTGTTTTTATGTTTCAACCAGCAAGTAATATATTTAAAAAATTACACGCTAATTTAACATGTTTATTGCATGATAAGGAAGCCTCTGTAATAGTTTCTAGACCACGATTTGATCAACAAACCATGTTATTCCCCTTTTGGATTATTCAGTAATTGCCATAACTCTGTTGCTTTCGAAGATAATTAACATATTACGAACTGGAAAATAAAAATCAATGATAAATTCACATGACAAGTGCACATGAATATTAAAACAAAGATTGGATATTTCAAAACATGAAGAAATTCATATATAAATACGCATGATTATATTATTAAAAGGTAAACTCTAAAGGAAAAGTATTTTCAAGGGAGCTAATACGATAAGTTAAAGACTTTCCAAAAAAAAAAAAACAGGTGATGCAATTTTATTTAAATAAGACTATATAAATAAAAGCAAAGATAAAAGTCAATAGTTTGATTTATTAATAAAACTGTGTACAATAAAATAGTTTACATTTTAACATGGGTAAAAATCAAAGCTACAAAATTTTAAAAATTACACATCATGCACCCAAGCATATTTATATTTTTAAGCAAATTTTTGTCTAGAAATGAAATGAAAAGAAATAGGAAATTGACTTGGTTACTAGAAGTTTAGTTTCATTCATTTGTAGAGATCATCTTAACACTTACAATGGTGGAGTTTCTTCAGATTATTCACTTTTTTAATTACACTCTTTAAAGAATGTATTGTTATTTATTACTTTATTTAATAATTATAAGCAATCTTAGAAATGGCAACAATCGTGTGTCTCTTTATATACAGCTAAAATTCTGTATAACCATTAGAGATACCTTATGCGCTTTCTATTACACTCCACTTTTTTGTCTTTGCTGTCTCCAAAATTATTATGTTCTTAAATTGTTGATTTTCAATGAATGTGAGTTATAAGGGAAATTGTCTTTCCTTCTAGTTTTCATTTTCTTTTGATCTTTCTTTACGTCTTATATATATATATATATATCATATTTTATTTCTGTATTCTTTTTATTAATTTTCATCGCCTTTTATTTTATCAAAATCATCATCCCACTTTATTGATTCGATACATTTAACTCAAAAAATTAATATTTAACTACTAAACTTCTGTTCTTCTTCCTCTATGATAGCCCATATAAAAGTACAAATTAGTTACTACTTATTTTACTATTTAAATACTATTCATTTTTCTCGTATTCAAAGTTTCAGTTAACGTAAAACTATATTTCATTTTTATTCATTTATTGCTTACTTAATGAGCTTATCAATTTTTTGAAATAATAAAATTTTATTTATTTATTACATATTCATCCTTCTGTATTGCAATAAGTAGCAAAACAATAGTATGTTTATTTAAATACTTCCTCCTTGTCTCCTATTAGGATGTATTTTTTTATCATTCAATAATTTCATTTTAGTTTCTTCCCTTTAAAATTGAATATGTACTGTTAATGTAACAAATCATACCAGAAAAGTTAAGCCATAAGTTAATTTCATGTTCTTAAAACTAAAATATATAAGATCTTGATGAAGTAGCTCTACTTCCTAAGTGCTCACCATGCACTGTGGTTGAGCGAAAGACGGGAAAAGACTTACTGAAAACATTGGCTCCTTATATGTTAGTATAAAATTTAAAAAATATGTTACCAGTGTTTTTACTACAACGTTGCTTATAGTTTCAAGAGTGTGTTAGAAAATTTGGTACATTATTGTTTGCTTCATTTTGTTAAGGGTGACGTAAAAAATGTTAGCCTGTAAGAATACCAAATTGAGAGTGTAGTGGGAACTATTTATCTGGTCACTGCATTGGTAACTACAGTAAGTCCAGTAGTAGCTGTTGTGAGTAACATTGATCATTTTGTCGAGAGTCATAACAGTATACAATTATCATGGCAAAGCAGTATATACACAGAAATGTGTAAAGGAAATGAAATTTACTGTTTGTAAAAAGGCAGATTTAGATTTAAGAAAAATTGTGACAAACTGAAAGAACATCAAAAGGAACTTCTGTGTTGAAGTAAAATGATCCATACAGTTGGAATGACATTGCAAAGACAAAATATTTAAAGTTTGGTGGCAAATGCAAAACTCATTGTAACAAATGTAAATCAGAAACGGTGAGTACAGTAGTGCAAGAACCATAAAACTTGGAAACTCGGATAAAGTATCTTATTTTTTACTGTGTATCTAATTTCTTTTTATGCCTCATCATGGATCGGGCTTACGTGCAGATGATTGTAGAAGAATTCTACAACTAAGACTATCACCTTCACAGAATGAAGCATCGAGGCTGTTTCATTATAGTTAGAAGCTTCATCTTATTGTTTGGAGTAGGCACTTTTGTTACTTTATACGGACAAGGCCCAGTATTGATTATTCCATTATATAATGAACCAATTAAGTTTAAAGGCACAGATATTGGTTTGGTCTGAAAATTGCATTTATCAAGGTAATGGTTCCTTATTTATACGTAGTTAAACAATTTAATCATGGTTTCATGAACATAAGAACTCTCAATTTTAAGTTTTTTATCACTTACTTAATCACAAAATATAGACAGCATTTATAGTATGTTTTTGAAGGAAGAGTAAAATCCCATTATTATCCTCCTGCTTCTTTTAAGAAGTTTAAGATGTTTTTATATGAGGGAGAAAACCTTTAAAACTCCCAAGTATGCATCCCAATGTAACTGCATGCAGAAGCCAATACCATAACATCCGACTCCCATTATTCAATATTCAGGATTTTGGGCTCGAAGAGTGCTATTCTACATAGGCCACGGTGACCATTAAATGATTTTAAATGATGGAATAGTGCCGACAATTTATAAACTGACTTATTTTCACAGGAATTTTATTAGTGTGTGCAAAGTCTGTAAGATGTTTTTATTATAATACACCGTAAGAATTGCAATAATACGAGTACAAACCATAATTGACTAGAATTTCAATCATGGATATAAAAATGTTCATCATGAACACGACTTAAACTGAGAGAATTCCGTAGCACAATCTGCTTACAAAATGTATTGCTTTCTTGTAACAAATACACACATACACATATACAGCTGTGGTCACGATTATTCAAATAAAAATATATTCACCAACACTTACAATTTCTAAGTTATTTTGAAGAACTTCGAATAACTTTTAGTCGAGTTGGGGACGGATGAATATGCATTAATAATGAAATTGAAATGAGCTGATTATTTAGTTAACGGTCTTTGAGAGGATTGTTCTCAGTCTATAATAAATAGACTGGGAATATCTGGCATGGAATTAGAATCATCATAATTTTAATAAATCTTGATCATTTATGTGAAATTTCTTGCAATGAAATCTAAAATCATTAAAATACAAATTATTACTCAACTCTATTCGTCATTTTAGTTTCAGGGTTATACACAATAGTAAAAATTTAAGGCTACATGAAACATTATAAGACATGTTGTTGTTACTCACATAATTATGTGGAGAAAACTATGAAGTATTTCATATGATCTGTGGAAAAAAGCTGCATAAATAACTGTCTAAAATCTCTTGATTTTGAATTAAAAATACTTTTAATTTTCATTTATATCTCTATCAAAATTTAATTTATATCACTAATTTCTTTTACCTATTTTCATTTTATTATCCAAATGTCTTTACTTACGTAAAAAAAAATATTTGCATATAAACCAAAGTTTACATTGAAAAACAGATTAATTATCTTTGTTTTATAGTTAAATTTATGTGCAAATATTTTTTTACTTTGAAATTAGTTTTTTCAAAGGTTTTGCGCAATTACTCCTCTTTTTTATTTTTTATACTAAGAATATAAAATTTCCTGATTGAAATAATTTATGATACGTTGTTAAGATTTTGCGCCATGTGTATTTTTTAATGTAGCGCTTCTGTGTTTTAGTATTTTCAAAAACAGGATAATTTATTATGTATGCTATAAAGTTTGAAACAAACATTTATTTGAAATTTCTTGTAATTATGCATAGTCATGAAGACCAATAATAGTAAACTAAAATTAACATGAATTATTCATTTAAACATAACAAATTTTAAACTGACTCGCTGAAGATAAATATTTACTGCGTTGACTGGGACTACTTAAAGAAAACATTGCTTTATCATTAGTTTATTTCTAACTCAATTTTATTCGATAAGTATATTTACTCGATAGTAAAAAAATATCTTTTAAAATGTATACTTTATATAGAATTGCAACTAAAATCACATTATTTTTCTTAAATAAAAAAAAAATATTTTTAGACATAAAGCTTGAAATGTTTTTAACTCTTATATATAATTATTCATAAATTTACATTTATTGTTATAATAAAAGATTAAATATGAAATTTATTGGAAGATATGAAATTAAAATATAAATATTTATTGGAGGAATATAATGTTTGAAAAATCCATCAATTATTCTTATTAATTTAGATCTTATCACGAAGTTAGTTTAAATTGGAGATAAGTATTTTTTTTATATTTTTCGAAACATGATTCTGCAGTGAAATTATAAGCATGATCTTGCATAAATGTATGAAGTTTCTGTAGGTGTTTGTTTTGGAAATTTTTTTACTAAATGTTTTTGAATTATATATAAATATTGCATATTTAAAACTAAAAATGTTTCTCAAAAACTGAAATGTAAAAGAATATTAAGATCTAATTTTCTAGAAAAGTTAGTTTCCATCATAGATAATTAAGATAGTGCAGGGAAAAGCAAAAGAGTTCTTATGGAGAAAATATTTTGTGTTATTTACTGCCCACATCTTCTAACTAAATAGTTCCCATCAATTCTTAATTTTTATTATAAAAACTTGATTTAGTGCTAATGAGTTTTTAGATAATAACTCTTTATATTTTTAATAGTTAAAGCAATTTGTAGTTATGAGAAAGTACACACAAAATATTGTTGTTAATTTCATTTATTTATAGCAGTTTTATAAAAATATGCTGTTAGAAAAACCATTAAAATTGATCATTTATTATTGAATATTCAGGAAAGTAAAAACTTTTAAAAAAATAATAAATATTTTTCATGGTGTTATTATTGCTTGTTGAATACTTTTGAAAATTTATATTCAAAACTGAACTTGTTAAGAATGTCATTTACAGCAGGTAGAAAGAATATTACTGGAGACATTTTAAAGGAATTGATTATTAAATGGATGATTGAATGATCACTTACATTATTAAAAATAAAAGTAAATGAATTATGCTTTCAAGATTTTTAAATATAATTCATCACTACGAGAGAGATAATTTATTAAGACTTGATATGAGAAGATTATTTCTTTTTAATAATGGTATCAAGATAATTTTCTTTTTTTCTGTTTAATATACGCTAGCTATAAATAGATTCATCAAAAATGTTTTTGAGTCTTTTTGACTGTATATATCACATTTTTATAAAATATATAACTATTTATTAATAAACAGATTCATTTTTAAAAACACAGGCAAGATGCTAACTTTTTCAGTTACATAAACAATGACATAATTAAGATTAACTTTAAGATATCACAAATTTCGTAAAAATAAGTTATGCTTCCTATCCATTTGAAAAATCACCTAATGTATAATTAAACCTCTAAAAGTTCAATTTAATGATTGATATCATGATTCGAAATTCTTAGATAATAGAGTATAAAAATATTCTTAGATATATAAATGTTAAAATGTTATAATGTTCAATAATTTAGATTTAAAAAATAAAATTGTCATGATTTCAATTTAATTTTGAACTAAGAGAAATTTAGACCTATTTATTGTTTATTTTATGAACTTCTTTTGTTCTATTTGTTGAGAAATTCAGAAATTTTTATTTGACTTTGTTCTCTTATCTTAAAATAACTTTTTTCTTTTAAAATAACTTGTATTTAACTACTTATTTTATAAGAATCATTAATTGTGACCTTAAGGATTTCATCTGATTTCTTATTAAGTTTTATAAACGAAACTGATATATATTAATTATGACAAACATATTCAGTTTAATATTACAAGGTAAAAATGCGGTTTATTAGCGTTGCAGTTTAAAAATTTAAACAAAAGATGCAAAATTAGAAATATTATTCATTTAAGAATTATTCAAGTATCTAAATAATATTCTACCGCAACAAAATATTAGCATCGATTCCAACAAGCTTTCAAATCAATCAAATAAATAATAATATAAGATTTTTAATTATATTTTTATAACTTGTATCGAAGAAAGAGAGAATTAGGTATAATTTGTTCCCACCGAAAAAAGGGAAATAATATAATGGTCTATTCATTTGTTATATTTATTTGGTTTTATCTAATTGTCTTATTGTATTTATATTTTTTAAAGATATTGGATAATCTTCCATTATTCATTTTGTGGTAATTCTGTTTAATCTGGTTTTGCGCTAAACATTTAGCCATAATTATTATTTTGGAATATACTAATGTATTTTGCACATTATGCATTCATACGTGTGTGTATGTGTTTTCTAGACGGAATTCTATTGAAGATGTTTATTAAATTTTTGTAACTTTTCAAAACTGAGATAAATTACGTAATGAGTATCACAATAAGTCTTTTATTCATATATTATCAAACAGTGAATTATTTTATTTAGTATCCATCATTATCACTAATATTGACAAAATATTATAATTTTGTCAACATTAAAGTATAAATAGTGAAGTTGTTATCTATGGATTTAAATTTTCATATTAAATATATAATTAAGTATAAGGTGCAACATAAGTTTGAGTTCTATGATAATACTGTGTACTCCAATGTTTTGAAACTAAATAATTATTATATTTGAGCACGTGTTACTATTATTAAAACAGTTTATATAAAATACAGCACAATATATTAAATATTTCCATAAAATGAGAAATCAGATAACTGTTTTGATCTTAATTAATTTCAATATTTTTTTAGATTCACATTTTATAAGCATGGAAAATTTTTCTGTAGAAATAGCATTTCTTACTCTAACGTTCTTACCAAATACTTTTGATTAATCTCCTTTTATTTCGTAGCTGATTAGTTTATGATAACAGCACCAATTAAACTATAGCATTTTTATCCGACAGGTATTCAGATTTTTATAGGATAAATATTTTATTCCGTTTCACATATAATTCAAAGTATTTTAATAATTTACTAGCTATATTGTTTAAAATAAAATCATTCACAGTTGATAAGAAGACATACAACAAATTATCTGTTCTTAATAGAGTTCTGTTTGTAGTCTCATGATTATTGCTGTTTATCTTATCACAATATAGTTATTTAATTATACATTTGAGATTACATAACATTATATATGACTCATGTAATGATAAAATATTAATCATATATATTTATCGGAGTGAGCATTTTTCTTCTAAAATTTTCTTATAAAGCTGTATCCGTCCACACATAATATAAAATAAATTTAAATTATGCGAAATTGAAATAATTTTTTGATTTACTTTTACATTACTTAGTGGAAATAAATCTTATTGAAAATAAATGACTTCCAAAAACTACTAGCTTTTCAATAGTTTGTTAAAAAAGACATACAAGAATAAAAGGAGTACTTTAAAAGGTTCGAAAAACTATTTATCATTTTATTCATTTAAATTTAAGAAAATTCCTTTCAGAAGATAACAAAAAATAAGAAACCTACTAATAGCATATCTCTTGAACATTCCACTGCACTTAAGAATAGCTTACATCGTGCAAATTGTCATACATTTTCATTCTTAAAAGCTTTTAAAGATTTTTTGTTGGCTCTTTAAGAACCAAAAAAAGGTTTCGTTTGATAAGGAACACGAAAATGCCACTCAAAAGTCAAATTTTTTATTATATTATATGAGCAATGTTAAAAGAAAATTCTAAAAAAAAATAAGGCCTTTTCATCTCACAGCGAGCGCGTTAGTGTTTGGTTGCTTAAGATTAAAAATGTGGCAGATCTTGTTCTTTTAAATTGTATAGGCTATAGAAAAGACAAAACATGTGCAAACCTTTTTTTCTCAGTAGTTAATGGCAGTTCTTTATTTGACATACTATTATTTAAAAAAATGTCGGCGTGAACTTTGCATTGGAAATGAAAAAAGGAAATAATGATACTTTTAAGAAAACTTATTTTCTGCACTTGCTTTTACTTACATTTTTATATTTAAAATTTCATTTTTATTGAAATATTTTTACTCTATGCAATTAAAACATATTTCGCTATTTGCTTATAAAGTATTATTTAAATTTAATTAAAAATTTAATTAATAAATTTAATTAAAAAGTATTGAATTCTGATTGATAAAATATTTCAACTAAGCATTTAATTATACTGCTATTTATGTGTTGTGCAAAATCCATAATAAATAAGTTTTTCCATTACATTCTAAAATAGCGTATGAATCATATGTATAATACAGTATAAGATCTTACTAATGTTTAAGATATGTCATAATGAGTGATAGTGTATCAAATGTGATAAACTTATTGTGAATACATGTGAAACTGTTTAAAGAACTTTAAATAGACTAAGTAACGAAAACAGGTTTCAAAATTTTAAAGCAAAGTATAAACTTCAAAAATTGTTTTATTAAAATAGTGTTTTCTTGCCAATTTTACAATAATGCGGACTAGTTAAGTAGGACGTGAGGTAGATATAATAATTACATTAAGTTAAAAAAAATGACAACATTAAAAATAAATTGAAAAGACTAACTATAAAAAATAAAAATTATTACTGAAATCATATAATATTTATAGAAATTAATAAAACTAATGTAATTAATTAAATGTAATTTTAATTTTAGAAGTACCGATGTTCTTATAAGTTGTATTAGACATGAATACAATATTCAATAACTGACTTATAATAGAATGTGTGATCTACTAGTTCAATATTCCTATAGTTTTTAACTGATTTACAATATGAAAATGACAAGTAAATATTTTCTTGTAATATTTTCTTAATCTTTACAATCCTTAAGTAAATATTTTCTTAATCTTTACAGAAAAATTGTGCATTTTTGGTGTTAGGAAAATACTGAATTTGGTATAGTCATTCTGGGAATAAAATAGAAAGCTTTTTTTCTTCTTTTTAACACCAACATTTGTAACGGCATACATACAACAGTTATTAGCTTTCACTACCTGCTGATCATTTAAATGAATACCTCATAAAGTTATACATAATATATATTTCTAGTATATGTCATAGACGCCAATATTTGAAATTCTTCGCCTAAATACTGTTTATTAATGTAATTTCCTTTATTATATACTGTATTAAAAACTATTGTACTCTATAAAAACTAAAATATATGAATAAATTTTTTTAATTATTGTTTGTACAATAAGCAATAAATGATCCCATTAATAAATTTCATAAAATGAATATGTTATTCTTCTCACACCGAAATTTTTATTGAAATAGGTTACAGATTGTGTTTTATTTCACATATTTTAAATCTACATAAATTTAAGTGTTTAAAATATATAAAAATGATACGGAAAATATTCTTTTTCAATACAGAATCTGAACATTGCAAAATATTGAAATTGAAGAATAATAATTTCAAAAGGAAATTTTTGAAATTAATTTTGGTGAACTTATGATTTATTTAAAAACATGAAGGTGAAATGCTTATAATAATAAGAAGATGCAAAATCCGATTCATTACTATCCGCAGAAGAGGAAATGAAATTTTCATTTGTTTTCTAATAGCCATCATCAATATATTTGAAATCAAAGTAAGAACTACTTTCAGTGTCGAAAATATGTCAAGAATATAGATTATATTTTACTCTTGCCAGATGATGACTTATTCTTGCCAGAGATTTTTCATCTTTGAAAAGCTCTCCAAAGAAAAAAGAAAATATTACTATATATTTCGCACATACATGGCTAATTAACATTATCTGTTAGTCCGCATCTAAATAATCAATTAACCATCACAGAAAAGTGTAAATGAAACTATGAACGGTGAAAGAGTGAATTACACAAATTAATATACATCAAAAATGATTTTCCTCGCAAATTACGCGTTTCGCAAGTTTTGCTATTTGTACGTTGCCTGTGAAAATCACGAGATGTGTGGCGAGACCTTTTTTAGTCTCATTATATTTCATTTAATTATTTCTAATTTTGAAAACCAGCCTCAGTCAACATTTGAATAATTTTATGCAATAACATTGGTAGAAAATAGAAAGCTTTGTTGGTAGTCCTTACATTAAATACATTAAAATTATTTTGATATTTTAATTGAAAGTTATATTAATTGATTTAAAGATTCGCATAACTAATTAAAATGTAGTGTACACAATGCATTTATATATGTATGTAGTGTATACTAATAATAGTAGTAGAAGTAATAATAGTAATAATAGAATAGTAGTATTAATAGTATTTATTATTGAATTAATATATTATTTATATTACTGTCCAAATCAAGTAATTTTTCACTAATTTTCTTCAACGTACTGAAGCATGAGATCCAAACTGTAGAATATTTTTCTATAAAAATATATATAAACTTTTTTATTAATTATGAATATTTGGAATCCTTTTATCTGAAAAATCTAGAGAAAGTGGTAAACTTAATTCGGAAAAATAAATCAAAACAGAAAAGTACTTTTGACATTTTATAAGCCATGTTTTTTTCTATTATTTTTAATATAGCAGTTGCTTAAGTATAGTGAAATTTAATAGTAAAAGTTTTTCGAAATTCTAAAACTTCTTAATTTATATTAAATCTAATACTAACTGTAAAATCTTTTTGTTTTATTAATTTACTATAAATGAATAATTATCCTTAAAAATCATTTTGTGTGTGTGTGTGTGTGTGTGTGTGTGTGTGTGTGTGTGTGTGTGT
>JAPDSC010062339.1:25635-38221 GCA_026290005.1 Latrodectus geometricus
TGTGTGTGTGTGTGTGTGTGTGTGTGTGTGTGTGTGTGTGTGTGTGTGTGTGTGTGTGTGTGTGAGAGAGAGAGAGAGAGAGAGAGAGAGAGAGAGAGAGAAAATGTTGTGAATATGCATTGCTTCTAAGCACAGCAGTACAGAGTATTAAAATACATTACTAAGAGTTAATCAAGAATTACTAACATTAAAACTTCAAATAATTCATTCAATGCTTTCTTATAAAAAAAACGCATTTGATAAATATAAAAAAAAAAAATTTATATATATTTGAAAGAGTAATTCATTTTTTATAACATAATTTATAGTCCATGTTATTCATTTGGAATTATACTTTTTAAAATTACACAATTTTCGTAAATAAATTTATGTATTATTTTACATCAAAACAACTACTTTTAGTTTAATGACATCTTTGTAAAATATCTTAATAAGTTATTACAATTTATTTAATTTTCTGTAAAACCAATATTCTGATTTTAACATAAGCAAAAATTGTTTCATTGGTGGTTCATTGTTATAGAAGTATACAGATGCAAACTTATGATGAAAATTAAAAGAAAAAACTGCAAAAGAATAAAGCGATTTAATAGAATATTACAAAGTATGCATATTTAAGGAAAAATAATTTACTGAAATTTTAAATAAAAAATGATGCAACAATTTAAAAAGCAAAACATACTATCTATTTTTATTTAAATGTACTTAATTGTAGATTTCTGCTAACTATTGTTTTAACAAGTAATAGTTTTTGTACAAGCGTTTTCTAATATCAAAAAGCATAGAAAATTCAAGTTTTATACATTATAATGAGATTCATTTTATAACGACAGTAATATGCATTCCTAATAACTTATAGAATGTAAGTTATATAAAGTATAAATATTTCATTATATCATTTTTATTTTTCATTTGTGAAAACTTTGTTACAATCATTTTAAATAATGAATGAATTTATTTTTAAAAGAGGATTTACTTAAGCTGTCTATTTTATTTTTATATTAATTACATTTTTTTTATTTTTTGGAATTAATATTTCATTTAATTATAACAATGATAGATAAGACGATTTCATATATAATAAGAATTTCGTTTGCAAAGACTTTATTTTGTACTTAGATAAAATAAAGTGATTCTATTTACCAATCTCACTAAAAGTTATTGTGTAAAACTAAAATCATCGTAATCTGTGATTAATACTCTCGAGTTCTAAATTATTAAAAGAGATTTTGCTACTAATAAAAAAATTTAAAACTCAAAGGCAATAATGTATCTTCCTGTAAAAAAATAAAGTCTTTTTTAAACTGATATTGTTTTATAGCATTGCATTCATTAGATTAAAACGTTTCTTATAGTATGCAAAAAGTTTAATACACTAGATGGTAAGATATATTTAATTAAAATAACTTTCAATCCTTCTTCCAATTATATTTTTGATGTATAAAACTAATAATTAAAAAATAACAAAAATGTAATTTTACATAAGTATAATTAGCATTATGCTAAAAGAGCATTAAAACAAATACATGAACTTCTGTGCAATAATAAATTCATAAAAAAATTTCATGGAAAAAATATTCCACTAATTAATTGATATGTGATGAAATACTTTAAAAAACAATTCTTGATTAATTATTATCCTTTAAGAGGCTTATTCATGTGTTAAAAGCAATATCGGAAAAAGGTTTTTTTAAAAGAAAATCGTTCACGAAAAAAGAAAATATGAATTTTATAAAGAAGAAAGTGTGCTTTTTCATTTTTCCAAAAAATAATTATGAAATATTTTTCCTCTTAGTACAAAAATTTAAGATAATTGTGTTTTTCTATAAATTTAGAAATTTATAAACACTGGACATTAAGCGAATAAATATGCTTAGAAAATAATTAGCACAGGGAGATTTAATTAAAAATATATATAACTAAAAACTAAGTTATAGAAAATGTGCTAATTTCTATAAAAATTTTCATATTAAAAAAAATAAAACTTAATAAAATGATTATTTTGAAAATTTAATTATATATATATATATATATATATATATATATATATATATATATATATATATATAAAGAGAAAGAGATGCATATATAACCAGATTAAAAAAATTAAATGTCAATGTATTGTGTCCGAAACCCGTGTATAAACATACGAATCCTGAGATACAATTTTATTATTTTAATAGAGGATTAATTAATGCATAACCATTATATACTTTTTATCATATTACAACATTTAATACTATAATTTGAAATTTAATATTTAGTGATGCAAACTTTTTGTGAAAATAAGTGTATTAGAAGATATTTATAATGTATTAAATATTTTTATAGATTATAAAATTAAGGATTTTATATTAGAAATGAAATTTGGAAACTAGATTTAAAAATAAAAAAAGTATTTAGTTCATAAAAGAAATTTCGTTTTTAATAATTCTTGTGTTTTTATAGCTGGATTTTGTAACCTCATGCAATTATCTTATATTATTCTTATTAACAAAATCATACACACTTAATTAACAAAAATTCTTAGTCATATTTAAACAAATGTTATGAATTCAGTTTTTCCAAATTAAACAAACTTATCAAAATAATTTTTGCTTCTTTTTTTTGTTAACATGCATCAGTTGTTATATCTCAGAAAACAATTTTTAAGCAGTTGATTATTTTTTTTAAAAAAAAAAAAATCCTAAAGAACTTTGATCGAGGCAATTACAATTTGAAAATCGTATAGAAGCATTTAAACATTAAATCAGAAATACCATTGATAGAAGATATTCTTAGCATTAAAATAAATAACTATTGTAACATTGACATTTTGTAAATGTGAAACAACTTAAATTAAAATTTAATTTAAAAAAAAAATTCTGCAATATATTTTTCATATCCCTTTTTCTTTTTGAACGGAAGTTAAAAAACAAGACAGTAATCATTTAAAAAATCATTAGATTTATAACAAAACAAGAATATATTTTTTGATTAATATTTAAATGAAATATTGATGAACTATATTTGTTGCGTATTATCACTTTCTATAAATGAAGAATAATCATAAAACTGGTTTATTTATTTACATCAATTCCTGAATTATTTATTTCTTGATTATTTTTCATGAAGCTACAATATGTGTCAATACAAAATAACATACATTTAAAAAAAATGAAGATGTAAGATCTTTGATTGAAATTTTTAAAAAGAAGCAAATTAATTTCATTGATATAATTATAAAATCATTCGTCATTAACAATGAACTTCATTTCCTTAAAAAAAAATTCTAAAATTTATTTTTGTATAGACACATTTATTTTTTCATTCCAATGAGTAAGTAAGTGTATTGTTTTCGTATTACTCCACCATTAAAATAAGCTATAAAAAGTCAGCTTAAAAATTTTTAAATAATCAGTTCCTGTACTACGCTATATATCAGCACTTGTATTTTATAAGTATCAAGAAGTGTATTTAGCATACACCACTTTCTTAGTTTTTCACACAAATGCATCCAGATGCCGCAAGAGAGAAAATCAAAGAAATTTCCTATCACACTGCCAAAAATGCATATATAGAAGGCAGAAGCGCAGCAATTGTCTTCCTTTGTTCAACAATCGTTGGAATCAAATCCGAGACTTAATGTTCCGATTTAATCATATCGATAGAAGATAGGGATATTTTCCTCTAGCATGTTTGCAAAATAGAAAATTCTGCATTCAAATTTTATTTATCTGTCTAATTTTTGGAAGTAACTCCATTCCCTCATGAATCAAAAAGAGGACAAATGGATATATGTCAAATAAGGAAAAAAATTCTTACAAGTTTCAATTATTCTTATAAAATAAGTGGAGATATTTGAGTGAGTTAAAAAATTAACATTTATCTTTATTTGCTTATACTTTTAACAGATAAATGGTTTATTTTCAAGTTTTCTACATTTCTGCTTTAGAATTTGTACCTGATGAAAAACTAATCTAAAACATTTATTTTTTTCATCAGGAACAAAATAAAAATTTAAAATCATACATTTCAAAGAAAAAAAAATTTAAATAAATTTTGTTTAACAAAGAAATCATAATAAAGATGTGGCATTTCATAAAATGATAAGCAAATTATCTGCATCAATTCATGTATCTCATTTGACATAAATAATTAAAATGCATACATTTTTTTATTCATATATCCTTAAAAACAACGAAGAGAAACTTCAGATTTTATTCAATAAGTTTTATAAATGTGTTTATTGAAGTAAGAATTTCTTTTTCAAATAACTTGAATGAATCAAGGAAATATATCAGTTTTTAAAGATAGGCAATCAAAAAAAAAAAAAGAAAAAGGGACTATAACTTAAGAATACTCCTTTAATTTTATTTACTTCATCTTTTTTTCATTTTTCTTATACATCATTCTTTTTCCTAGCATTTCGTTTGTTAAGATATTTTTCTTATTTTCTTTTTATTATTTTGTTGCTTTCGATATGAAACTTCCACTTTTAATTTTTTTGCGGAAGGTATGGGAATATTAGAATTTAACATTGATAAAAATCCTTGCTAATTGCAAACTCAAAAAATAACTAACAATCAATTTCAATGAATTTATCTTTGAAATACTTTGTAAGAAATAAATTTCTAATACAACAATTTAATGAATATTTTTTGTTATGCGTGTATTTTCTCAGAGAGCATTTTTTTAAGTAATAAAAAACAAAACTTATTTTCGTAGATAAATATTTTGAAATTTTTTAACCTCAAAAAAAATTCTTATAGCACTTATTGAATGGATGTAGATATAGATAAATTAAATGAAGCAAAATATTTATGAAAGATATTTTATTGCTATTATAAGTCACTAAACACAGTTTTTATATATTAATCATAAATTTTATGTATGAAGTAATAGTAATATAGTCAAAAATTTTTAAATAACTGTTCACTGAATATATTTATATTTTATGAATGAAAAATATTTATATATTTTATAATAAACATTTACAGAATATTTATATTTTATGAATATTTTGATGAATGATAAATCTTAAAATATTTAAAACGATGATATATTAATTTTGTAAAATTAGTTATATTATGCTACACATTTTACAAACTATGTAAAATATTAAGTAAATATAACTTTTAAATAAATCTACCGATACTTCGCTTCATTAGATTTTTGAATTTATCGAAAACATTTAACATCAGTATAAGCATTTCTATAGAAATATTCTTTTTCTGCACCAAGTGCTGAGAATTGCATTTGATGTAAACGTACAACCATTACACTCATATACATAACTGAGATCTATAAATTGTAAACATTTTTTTCTAAAAAGTTTTCTCAGTATGTCACAAGATGAAAAAATCTTACTTACATAGATGTATTACTATTGAATGAAGATATGGCACGTTTTTCCATATGTTTCATTTGGATACACACTAAAATATAATTTATCCTTCATAACATCTATAAAAAGAAATAAAGACATTTTTACTATGTTGATAAATGGCATTGCGTTGAGCAGTTCCAGGAAACTGCTAAATGATTGGTGAGATATTTAAAATAATTTGTTTAGTTTTAACTGAAAATATACTTTTTATGTTCAAATTAAAGAAAAATGGGCATATTTTGCTTTAATTTGAACTTTCCATTCTTTGATACTAACCATCATCATGGACTAAAATATAGCGAAATATAGCGTTATTGATACATTGAATTTTTTTTTTCTATTTATGACTAACATTTGAAGAAACTTTTACATGTATATATGCACTAATGTTACTGTTTATAAATTTTAAAATATGACAATTAAAAATATATATGATCAATTAAATACTGATGATGAATTTGAATCAAACCATATTAAATCTTTCTTTCGCACCCATTGGTACATGACGCTTTCTTTAAGAAAAACAGAAAGCTGTAAAATCTTATAGCACTTGCAAATATTTGAAAAAATGAAACTAATTGCACACTAGAATTTATTGACTTAAGATTAGTATCCAATTGCTATTATAAGCAAAATAATATAAGAAGGATATTTTCACAGATATTAACATAATCCCAAAAAGATTTCAGGAAGCTCTTAAAATTGTATTAATAATGAAAATGTTTTTAAAAACAATTTTTGATGGATTTTTTGATGGATGACTAATGGAAATACTTATTTATAATGGATTTTGCACAACATATAAATAGCAATATAATTAAATGCTTAGTTGAAATATTTTATCAATCTGAATTAACTGCTTTTTTATTAAATTTAAAAATTATACTTGTAATAAAATAGCGAAATATGTTTTAATTGCAAAGAGTAATAATATTTCAATAAAAATAGAATTTTAAATATAAAAATGTAAGTAAAAGCAAGTGCAGAAAATGAGTTTGAAATAGAATGACTTGAAACACATGCTGTTGATTAAAGGGAGAAAAAATAACTTTCTAGTGTAATAATATGCTACATTGTTAATATGCTGAATATTCAGGCTGTTGAAAATAATTTAAATTTGTTTTATTAAATATGATTATTGAAGAGAAAGATATCTCATCAATTTCAAATGTACTTTTCCTGCCATAATTTTTCATACAAAAACATATTGATTAAGAACATATCAAAACCATGTAATATGGTCAAAGCACATCGTTAGGAATATCCCAATTTTTTACTATATATATATATATATATATATATATATATATATATATATATGACTTATATATTATTTTGTTTAAAGCTAAACAAAATATATTAAGTTCATTTTTCGATTTATTCATTTTTAGATAAATTTGCATCTACGAAGAGTAGCTTAGATAACTTTTTGAGAAAATTTTAAAAATACGTATTATAATATACCTTTAAGGCCCATTAATCAACTTAACAAGATATTTTGTATGTAAAGGACATCGATTAAGTCATTAACGCATTATAAAGGAATATTTATTATTTTCCTTAAGTTCAAATAACAATATTTTTTACCAGATTTATTAAATGTTTTAGGATTAGAAATTATTCGATGAAATATAATAGATTTTCAAAAAGCTACAATTAATTAAAAATGCCCTAAATGAAGTTCATGATAAAATTACATTATTATTATTATACATTTCATTGATTTATATTCGATGAAGTAAAGTTTTAAGTAATCTTAACCTGGAAAAAATAACAAAGAGAGTTTTGTTACTCATAAATCATTAGCTCCTTATAGTAAATTATGTTAGCACATAAAGTTATAAATAAATATGATAACTTATTTATGCAATTGTACTTTTTCAAGGTATATCAATATGTTTTTATAATTTGAAGATTCTAAAGAGCTTGACTTTAAATGATTGTTAAATGTAAAAAGAGATAATTATGTTAGAAAAGAATATTGTATTTTACATTTTTCAAATTTGAATTACTTATAAAAATAAAATGATTTTAAAAAAATTCTCACGGGGTGTACAAATTTAAGAATTTCTAAATTTCTTATTATTATTGCAGGATTAAAATTTGTTAAGTCTTAGTTAAGACTTAGTAATAAGTATTTCAACCATACATACCACGCAAACTGTTCCAATAGATAGAGAATTTAATTATTTGCGTAAAAACAATAAAAAAAGTATTCTCAGTTCATTTATATCATGTTTAGCTCAAAGTGTCTTTGGCTTAATTTTTAATAACGTATTGTTTAAAATGTGCAATTTCCAAAATATAATAAAATAATGTAGTTACATATTTTTCACATTTATGTAATCTCAATAATATCAATAAAATGAGTTTACCTCATTTAACATGATTTAATTAATCTCCGGAAGAAAATTAAATTAACAACTATAGGTTTGCTATGAAACGACTTTCTTCACCGAAAGTTATTAACTAACCATAGATCTTCACGTATAACCATTTTGATCATCAGTAAAGTTTCCATCGTCATATACTCCATTAAAACTTTTTATTTGAAATATTATAATGTTTTAGAAAACAGTTGACTACAGTGCAATCAGCCTTTATGATAGAAAGAAACCATAAATTAACAAACCAGCCACTGTAACTTTCTAATTCTCTTTAGAATGATATCTATACCACGTTTCTGGAGTAATGAAAGCATCCATGTGTAAATGTAGTATACGTATAGATCATAGATATTAGAAAAATCAGCTACAAAAAGTATTTTTGAAATTTTCATTTGACAAATAGGTAATAAATTTTAAATTGTTCATGTAGCTTATCTAACTGTTAACGGATAACCATAGGATCCCTTTTGCTCATTATCGTGGTTGATACTTAATTTTTTCAATTGGAATGTTGTTGATGAAACTTTAATCAGAATTGATATAGTTTAAGATGAGATTTTTCTATTTTAATCAACTCAATCAAAAACGCTTTCCCTCACCAAAATAACCCATCAAAAAAATACATTCCGATTCCTGATATTTATTTGTATTTCATGAAACAAATTACTGATCTTCTTGGTATTTACAGACAAATATATCTCTTAGACTTATTTTGTCAGCAAAGCACAAACATTTCATAAGAAGTGACATTTCTCAAAGTGTGAATAAAGCAGAAACTTGAGAACAACAGAATCTGTTTGTCCAAGAACACCAATCAGAACTTGCTGTTTTTATTTTCCATGATGTACAATTTTTCCCCACAATATCACAAATTGACCAACATTACAATACAGAATCGCCTAAAATTATTCGCATTAATTATTAGAATCGCCTACTATGATTAAAGCCGGTAATAAAAATTATTATCCAAACCCCCAACTAAATAGATTTTCTTTTAATAGGAAAAATATTTTTTTCCAAGTATCCTCCAAGATCACGGTCCGATCACCAAATTTTTTTTCTCCTTATTTTAACAATGCTGTATAGCTTTAAAAAAGGATAATTTTAATTACTGCTGCGTTATTTTACGAGTAGCTAAGATATATAATACAAACTCATAAATACAAACAAATTAAAATAACATTTTTCTGAGTAGTATCATTATTTTTCTCTATTTCCATATATTAATGTTACAGTTAGCAACCAATTTTGAAAGAAAAACAATTATAATTTTGAAAATTCAAATATTTTAAGTACAAAGTGTGTGTGTGTGTCTTCCTAATTTATATTAAATCTAATACTAACTGTAAAATCTTTTTGTTTTATTAATTTACTATAAATGAATAATTATCCTTAAAAATCATTTTGTGTGTGTGTGTGTGTGTGTGTGTGTGTGTGTGTGTGTGTGTGTGTGTGTGTGTGTGTGTGTGTGTGTGTGTGTGTGTGTGTGTGTGTGTGTGTGTGTGTGTGATGCTATTGCATCCCAAATCCTCACTGAAGTGCCTCCCTACTTAACCGTGTACCGAAGGGGATCAAAATTTGATAGACTTCTGCTAGCAAATTCAAAATTTCTCAAATGTTCATTTTCTCAAATGTCATCTGAATGATGATTATTCTGACCAAATGCTAGTTTTTTTTTTTTTTTTTTTTTTTTTTTAATTGTACAAATTTTACAATCATGATACCATATTCGCAGCTTCAGAGCACTGCATCATGAGAAATACTCATTCTACAGTAAATATTTTCCATAAATAGTTTTAGCTGGATGGTTTTTCATGAAATTCTTTTCCTGTAGTTTCCCCTCAAATGTTATCAGAGACTCTTTTGCCTTGCGTTCTGCTTCAAATTTCTTTGACCCTGTCATCCAACTTTTTTTTTCTGATGTTGTTCTTAAGTTTTTCAAATAACCTGATGTTAGAGTCAACACTGCACTTCTCCCAACGTATAGAAGAGTTTTCTGTAATCGTCACTGAGACTCCAGTGAAAGAGGGCTCAACAGTTATGCTTCTTTCAAAACCACAGAGGTCAGTTATTGTGCAATTTTAAAAAAAAGAATCCGTAGTATATATATATATATATATATATATATAAGAAGTACTTTAATATGGGGTTTAATTGGTCCGAGAAGAAAACGAGACATGTAGCTATTTGCGAATCTCTCAGTTATACGGTCTATAAATTGTGTAAAAAAGTACACATATTTGTTCTTCTAAAGCAGTTGAAAGTGTGACTAGAATTCTAGGAAGGGTATTCAAAGAAGCTACACTTTGGCCTAAAGCGTTCCAAACAAGTTCTAATTAGTTAAGTTCCAGTAATCGAGGTATCCACAACATGAAATCACTTGTTTTCTGTTTAAGATAAACATCTACAAAGGAAGCCCATTGCAGTCTCTCATTATCACCCTGTCGCACGAGATCCTAACCTATTTCTACGACATAATGGTGCTCATATGTAACCAGGATAACATCTACATAAGTGTGAGTGTTAACATTTAAATGGGAAAAGGCATGGACCTCTTCGCGTCCACCCAAAATAATACCTTCCAAAACATAGACTCATCATTATCCATCTCTTTCATGGCTGTTTGATGGAAAACGATTTCCACGTTCTCTCCAAATAAAAATTCGCTCACTATAGATTCTGAGGCCAAACCTGGAATCAGCTGTAAAGAAAACAACCTTCCCCTGATCACCAGGCCATTTGACATACTGACGTGTTCATTTCAAATGTTTGAGACTATGACGTGCGTGATTGGGACACCAATGAATCTTCGCCTCGCATAAAGGCCATGTTCAAAAAGTCTTTGACGCATGATTGATCTTGTTACTAAACTTTCGGAGTTTGAATCGATGGAATATCTGAATTCAACCAGAGTTACTGTTTATCTCCTTCATGGGCAAAATGACAAATATTGGTCAGCATGGCCATTCTTGTATGAACCTACTGATGCCGAATCCGTGGTAAGAAATTGTTGTCCAAAGCCAATGAATCACAGACGGACTCACATTCATCCATCTAGCCACTTTTATCTGACATTCTCCTGCCTCTAGTCTCCCAATAGTTTACCCTCGATAGTGTATAATTATGCCTGGAGTTTATTGCTACAATTTCGCTAATCCAGATTTCTAATCTCAGACGAGCGGTAATAATTGGCGCCTTGTTCTGATACATTTATTTTTATGTTCCTCACAAATGACGTATTTTGACAGCAACGCCACTATTTTGCTTAATGTCATATTGTCATATAGCTTTTTTTTACTAAACATATTCAAATTTCATTGAGATTAGCTTATTTTTGAGAGAGTTATCATTCTATTTTTGTAATTCATCCTTAAATTTTGATTATTAGTATGTGTGTGTGTTTAAAAGTTATATAACTTTTTTTTACTAAAATATGCCATTTTTTTAATAATAAGGCAAGTTTGAAATTAATTTAATTATTATTTTAAAGAACTTTTTTCAAATAAGGTTAAAACATAGTTATAATTGAAAAATTTATACTAATTTATATTTTTATGATCACTAATTAATAAACAAGTCGATGAATGCACATGAAAATTAAATCAAAATTTAAAAGATTTCTTAAAAATCTTCAAATGGTAACATAACCACTGTATAAAACTGTTGTCCTTACAAAATCTTAATAAACAAATTTTATATATTTCTTAAATGTAAAATTTCATACTATGGTAAAAATTAAATAAAAATATTCAGATATTTTTGATGAGAACATTTCAATAATTTTAAGAATCCAGATATTTTCAATACATGAAATCATGTTTTTTATGTGTAAAATATGTTCAATTATGTTTTTAAGTTTATGCTTAATTATAATTAATTTGTAAGCTCTACGTAAAAAAATGTGAAGTGCACACACACACACAATGTAGACAAAATACATAAGCTTATGAGAAAATGATCCATCAAAAGTAATTGGAAAAATAATGCAATATTTTCCTTGAGAAAGAAAAAAAGTTCTGTTTTATAAATAAAATGCTAAGCTTATTCCGCTAGTTTTTAGAATGCGTGGCATTTTAAAAATCTACTAACAAAAAGTAATTAAACGAAGCACATTCTTCTTCAATCTCTGAATCATAACTTTGAAGAGAACGTTGCTAGATATAACAAATCAAATTAATATTTTTCTTCATTATATTAAAGTAAAAATAAATCTGCACATTTTCAATAAGTAATTCTAGAAAAAAGATGAAATTGCTAGAGAAAATGGTTACTCGCTTTATATATATATATATATATATATATATATATATATATATATATATCATGTGTATAAAATTAAATCATATAATAAATGAATTTCATTTGAAAAATACAAAATGAACATAATATAAACATTATTTCAATTTTCATGTATTATTAAAATCTATAATTTAAAACTAAAGCATCTAAGAAAAGACATCATTTTAGACAAAAACACTAATTTTTTACAGAATTTTTTTTTCATTTCAGAGATTACACAAATAATGGAAGTAACGAAAAAATATGAAACTATGTTAATATTTTTAACCTTGATTGTTTCTCACTCACAAACGGCTTTATTGACCAACAGGCATATCTTATAGGGTGAAGACATAACCTATTTTTACATCCTCTTGTTTACGAATCTTCTAGTTTAGTAGTCGAATCAAAATTTTGCTTCTGAAGTATGTGAGATTGCGGAAATTATGAAATTAAAACTTCTATTGTTAACGAACACACACAAATTTATTCACAAACATTAATTAACAAAACGACACATTACAAACAAGGTTTACAAAAACTAAAACATCTG
>JAPDSC010062343.1:5595-16499 GCA_026290005.1 Latrodectus geometricus
GTGTGTGTGTGTGTGTGTGTGTGTGTGTGTGTGTGTGTGTGTGTGCGTGTGTGTAAGCAAAAGCCATGTATTAATGAGATTACTCCAAAGTACTAGTTATGTTCAAATTATTAAATATAATATAGACTTTTTAAAAGTAATATTGTATTTTTTAATTTTATTATTGTTGTGCATTATTAAATATAGTAAATGAACTAGATAGAAAAGAAAACATTGTTTAGTTGTCCCATGTAGTTCGTAAATATATATGTGCAGAAAATTATTTCCCTTGGTATATAGCTGGTAATGACCTTCACATAATGCAGTTTTGTTTGTGAATCTTTTTTGGAAAAGCGATGTGGAAATATGAATTTATAAGGACAATATTCATCTAATATGATCTCGTTTTTAACTCATTTTAATTATAAAATGTCATTTTCGTGTCAATCATTTTACGTTTCCTTCGAACCAATAATAAGTCGTTATGAATTCGAAAAATATTAGATCAAAGCTGTTGAAAAACATGTTTAGGATTGTAAAAAATTGTTGGGAGAAAATTTTGCACCGTACATTTTTTTTTCTCTTTTAGTATTTCGTTTGCTTAATCTAAAAAGAAAAAATTGTTTACGGAAAAACTGGCACATTGCTGCTGGATTTTGTTTGTATTAACGAAATTTTAAGTTATCTAATTTCAGAGGAATAATTAAAATATTAATCTTTCTCCTATTTTTTCACATTTCATTACAAGATTACGACTGTTAACATATATTATTGAATTAACCTTTATATATTAATGCAGTTATTAGTTAAATTTCCTATTTGAAGTCAATAAAATATATTTCTATTGCCATATCCGGTGTGTGGTTCATTCTCATATATTTGAATTCCATTTACGTTACGTCATTTTTACGTTACGTCATTTACGTTACGTCATTTACGTTACGCACATTTACGTCATGCGTCTATTTCATGCATCTCATAAAATAAATGGTGCTCTGGATTTCGGTTTTACAGTTTATGGATAAATATCCACTCAGGGTGGCTGTATCCCAGTGTACGGTACGCTATTTTTATACAATTAATATAATTATACACTATACAATTATATAATATAAAATTATATTATTTTATAGAAATAATATAATTTCATACTATATTATATACAATTAATTAATAATTGTATATACCCGTACCGTTGTATATATGCGTATCGTACCGTTCACTGGGAATTAACCCACAGGGTTAAGTGTTTGTAGTCCTTTAAAATCCACCTTAAAGTGTCGATCCTGATAAAATTAGTCACTCTGTGCGGAAAAGGTCGATTTAAATGACAACATAACTAAAACATTTTTATTCAAATGGCGGGCACCTTTGAGTAGGTAAGTACATTAGCCAATTTCCGCAACAAGGCCGGAAACTGCTACTCATTTTATCGTTTCCTAACAAGCACCTGGGAACCAAGTCACGGAGGTACTAGTAGCATCGCCCACGCCACACCACCACAAACCCATTTATAGGGTTTGTCAAATTCATTCTTCGTCTGAGGAAATGACAAGAAACAGAGAGAGAGAGAGAGAAAGCACATCCGTGCCCGAGCAGGGATTCGAACCCAGGTCCTCCCCATCTGTAGTCAGGTACTCTAACCACTAGACAGGTTGGGCAACACATAACTAAAACTCATAAGAGTAAGCTTAAGAAATTATCATAGGATTACAATGTTTCGTGATTGTCAAAAAACAACTACAGTAGAAGTCCATTAATCCGGCATCCAACAGTCCGAAATGCCCGATAGTCCGGCATCGCTCAGGAAAATTGTAAAAATTTTGGTTTTCTCCCAAAGTATGTCTGTAGAGGAAATAAAAACGCTCGAGAGCTATTCGGAAGTTTTCTGAGTGGTTCGAGATCATCCGGAAGCGCTCGGAATTGTTCGGAAACAATTAGCGGCCGGTCAATCAATAGTAAACGTAACTTTTGAAACTGTTTATAAAAAAAGTGATTTTCGTTCTAACTGTACACAGGGTGACCATGTTTTCAAAACCTAAGCCTAAATAAAGTGACTCAGCTGCCGAAATAGAAGAAAAGGAAAAATCAGCTGGGCAGAAGCTGCAGCATCACTAAATAAGTTTATCTCTTTCGCTGAGGCTAGTACAATGCTTCAGAAATTATTGATTTCCATATCATTAGAAATAAATTTTATACTAAACGCCAAAAGTCAAGAAAACAAAAAGACATTCGTGACTTTTTTAAATCTAAGTGAAATATGTTTTACAGTACGTGTACATACATTATATGAAATGTAAAATAAACTTTGTTGTATGTATTTGCATACTGTATTTGTAGTTTAATTATTAACCTATTGTTCTTATAATTACCGTTCGATAGTCCGGAATTTTCGGTAGTCCGGCACCGAGCCGGTCCCGAACATGCCGGATTATCGGACTTCTACTGTATTGACAGGCTGTCAAATTATATCTGAGATTCAGATTACATTACATACTAAAAATGCTACCTTTAAAAATTTAAAGATTTCACATTAAGTATGTAATGTTTATCTAACGGTTCTATTCACATATATTTTATCATGTTAATTGCTATCTGACAAGAGCTGTGTGTATTGATGTATATATAATATTTCTCTTATATTTCAATCCTACTTACCTATCATTTTACAAATAGTTTTGTTCACATTTTTCCAAAGATAAATTTTTATTAGTCACTCAACTTATAGTAATTCTTTACAGGTTGATCTACATTTCATTTTTATCCATAAAATTTCTTTAAACGAAATATTATTTTTTTTTCTTCATTGCTATTAGTTAACATATCAATTGCTGTTTAAACAAACATAACATAGAACAATATCATCTAAGTTACAACAACCGTATGATAATTACTTCAAGTTCAATGCAAAATGTGGCAACGGTTTCGGATGTGTCACCCCTTCATTGTGTTGCGACTCGCTCAAAATCTCGCTCAGGTGCATCCAAGAGCGATGCTTGACTGACTCTGATAGAAATATTTTGTGTGACCCATTATCATTCGCTTCGACAGGCTGGAAAGTTTACCGTCAACTTTCCATTCTGTTGCCACGCCGCTGAAGAGATATATTGCATGCTTTGTGTTCGGCGGGCACACAAGTATGTTTTCATATATTTAGGGGAATGTCACGTTGAGCAGACGTAAGACCTGATTTGCTGCAAAAATGGGAACTCAGAGAGATTTAATAAGTACCAAAGGTTTACACAATATTAATCCAAAAAAAGCGCAGTGCTGTTTATTACACATTTGTAGAGTTTATACAATAGAAATATCGTTTATAAAAACTTTCAACATTAAAATTAATTATAATTACATTGCATAATGTTAAGCCCTCAAAATAGTTTAAGACGTTATTTTATTTAAAAATATAAGCTTTACTTTCAATGTAAAAATATATTTTATTTTTAAAAAAAAGTAAAATTAGGTTCGAAATTTATTTAAAGATGCTCCAAAATAATATGAGGAAATTATAAAATATAAACTTAATTCATGAAAATTGCATTGATACAAGAACGCTTATGAATTATTTCCTCAAATTTATTTACATCTGAAAATTTAGATGTAATTTTAAGACAAAACTAATTAGCATAACGAATATTCATACCAAACAATTCTAAATACTGGATAATTGAGATTTCAATATCCAGTATTTATAATTGTTTGGTATAAACATATATATATATATATATATATATATATATAATTTACGTTTGGTTAAATATTGTTTACATATTGTTGAAGCATTAAGAATATTCTGATGACTACTTGGTAAATACTCTAGCATGAAATAAAAATAGCTAATATGAATTCGAATTTAGATTATTTAAGGTCTTAATAAATTGCAGTTACAATTTATTGAATTTCATCCATATTTGTGAATTTCTGACTAATGCTCGGTATAATGTAGAAACTCGAAAGAATGACAGTGTATGATTCTGAGTCTTTTTGAGTTATAATTGATAGGAAGACAGGTGAGAGAGTATATTAAACTAAGATCTACATCAAATTATGCAACATTTTAAATAAATGTTCCAAGTATGTGTTATATTAATGAGCATTATTTCTCTGTTGTCAAAAAATTCTTTTATGAACAGAATGTAGCACATTATTGAAATATTAAAATAAAACATTTATGCATTTTCTAGATCGTTTTAGCACTACTTAATTTCAAATACACGAGATAAAAGTACTTTAAAATGCTCTATATAAGAAACAAATAAAATAAAATAATTTACGTCCTCAACCTGGAATTAATATACACATAAATAAATTTGTCATAAGAAAAATCTACAAACTTCTAGTGACAACTGAAATTATTTGCATACTGTAAGATCAAAAATGGAGGCTTTGTTTATATAATATGAAATCCTTTTTGTATTAAATATTATTATTGAATATCATTTTTATGTCATTAAATGCAATTATTTATACCATTGAGAAAGAAATAAACCACTTTAAATCAATAAAAAAATAGCATTTATTTATGTACATACATTTACTTTTCAAAAGTAAATTTAATAGAACTAAAATTTTTCCAATTTTAAATTGAAACTCTAAATTGGCTTTTGATTATTTCGCAAAATATATTAACAAAATAAAGGTATCCTTAGACGGTTGAAATATTAATTTAATTTTATTCATTTTCTAGTAAGTAGTTTGAAACTGATTATTTAGAGAAAGAATTCTTTTACTAAACCTATCCCTACATATTGAACTTTTCCCATATTCCTCAACCAATATTCCGTAAAAAAACTAAGTAGTATTTTTTCTTGATCAGAGGATTCTAGAGCACGCCATAAATGGAAAATTCATAAAAGAAAACGTTGCCAGATGCACGGAGATTTTTAGAAAAGCGCTTCATAAAATGTTTCACGAAAAGATCAAATTCTTTGATCCGAAACTATTTTGCATGGGAGTTTTTAAACATAATTTTCAATAAAAAACAGAATTCAGTAGAATGTTTCAAGCCATTTGCATTATTTCATCACAAGCATTATCGATTTTTTTTTCGCCTTCTTTATTCGAATTTTATTCCTAAGTCTACTGCGTTTATCGTTCATAGGGGGGCTTCCACCAATTTTAAAACTGCCACGGCTGCTTTTTATGCTTTATTTATTGTTTTATACCTTGGATTTGCCGTGGACTCTAGGAACACTTCTGGCCTTTATTGTTGTTTTCGGAAACAAATAAAAGGAAAATTTCTGGTATTGTATTCTTTTTTCGATCCTCCTAATTTTTTGCCGCCTTTTTCTTTTGTAGAGAAAATCGAAGACAGTGTATCCGATTTCTCGGTGGGGGGGGGGATCTACGAAAGAAAAAATAAATACATAAAGTTCTCGTTTCAAGCATTTTCTTTCTTGTACAGCCTGCTGTTGAGAGTGGAGAGACTGCAGATGTAGGAGGGAGGGGGCGGAGGAACCAATCCAGCCAGGGGATTTCCAGATCGAAAGTTAAGGAATGCTTAGGACCTCCTTTCGTTTTTCTTTTTTTTTTTTTTTTTTTTCTTTTTTTTTTTTTTTAACTTTCTTTTAAGTGAAGTTATAGCGTCTACTCTTGTCATGCCATGGAAACATATAACTCAGAAAAATTCTTCGAAAATATTTGTAAAAATGAAAAACAATTCAATTAATTGGGTGAAAGTGTGACATTTCATCTATATTTTTATTAAAAAAATATTGCGGTGACTTTTTGTTTATTCATTTGTTAGTAAATTTGTTTGAAAGTAATTAGTCCAATAATTTTTTATATCATTGATATTCTATTACAAAGATACACATAAAATAATACGTAAATTCATAAGAAATAATTCTTTAAATGATATTTATTTAAAAATCAGTTATAAACTAATATCTTTGGAATACCAATAATTTATTTTGCAATCGCTTAAATGATTTGAGTTTGACATAGATATGCGTGTATACATAACATTATAGCAGAAAGAAATTAATTTTTATAAAAAGGAATTATTTCCTTTGTATAAGTGTATTTATTTTAAGTGAACTGCAAAAACATGTTTAGTGAACTCAATTTGTGAATACGTATTAGTAATTGATCATGAGTTCTTAAAATGTTTGACACTTTGCTTAAACTGATAAATTGGTGAAATATTTTTAGTGAATAACAATTTCTGTATAAATTATTAAACTTAAGTTCAGAATATCTTACGTTAGTATATCAGTCAAAAAAATATTTGAGTAAAGTTACTCAAATGCTACTTACGGGGAAAAAATTTAAAGATGAATTCTAAATTGCAGCAACATTTTTAGTAAATATCATCAATAAGGGAATTTGAAAAGTGTAAGACATGATATTTTTAGAAATGTTTAAAAAGAAATGTGTAATTACACTTTCTTTCTGAGCTTTGATAATGATATAATTACATAATTATACTGTTTGTGTTAGATTAAATTATCATTTTTAAAAAGAAAATAGAGAATCAAACGTATTCCCACCTTATATAAATTTTCATCTACTCATATTTTGTAATATTTAAATACGAACGTTAATTTTAACATGAAGCTTAAAGTTTATCCAGATAATTTAATGGTACTAAATCGAATAAGTCGTATTGTCTGCTAATGCATGTTTCATATAATGATTAAAATCGAATTTCAAACAATGGACAATGCGGTATGGAGTATGTGTTGAATTGAAGACATTCTTAATCACATAGCAAGAAAAATATTTAATTTTTAGAAAATTCTTAAGAAAAAGGAAAAATGACCATAGGAAATCTTCTATAATGGTTAATAACATACAGTTTAGTTGCAAGTTTACAAGTAGTTTTTTATAAGTATAAATGTCAAGTGAATTTTGCTAGAAATTTCACATTCCAAATTGCTAAAGTAATTAATATATTACACCTTAAATTAAAAATGTATGATTGCATTTGCTTCCAAAATTATTTATAATAGTAATGATGTGTGTTAGTACATATTAATTTTTAAAATGTACTTATTTCTACTCTCATAACTAAAGTTAACTATATTATTAATTTACAGGACATTTAAAGTATTCTAAAGGTTTCTTAAAATAATTAGTCCTATTGGTAAAAATTGTTTTAATTTGTTTAATTTGATTAAGTTTCTACTCATTTAATATACACCTTAAGAAAGAAATCTTTCTGCATTTATTACTCTAAATATAAGCATTATGACTTGTTAAAAATAAATAATCAAATCCGTAGGACAAATAATATTTCTTTTCTATTTAAAATAAAAAAATAATTAAAATATGCAATGTCAAATTTTCAAAGTAGGTAATGCTCTTCAATCATAATTTTTAATTTCGATACTTTGTCATAAATTAAAATATCTCTGAGAAAAATAATGAAGTTGGCTACTTAAAGTCAAAAACAAGATGTATGTCCAATGCCAACGTGAACAATTACCATATGATTTATGGTCAGCAAAGCATCATTTTTTAGAACGATTCTGGAAGTAATATTCATTATTCAAAGGTTCTCTTATTACTCGAGAAGTAATGATGTGCAACAATGAGGTATTATTTTCCGAGGATGGATCCTTCCTATTTAGACTCCGTAATAAAAGTATCACATTAAATCTTGCTGAAGAACAAAATAAAGAAACATGTCATTTTTCTCATGGTCCATCAATTTTAATACGTCCAGAAACATAGTTAGCTTGAACATCATGGTAAAATTAATAAGCTATTCAGCAGCGAAACTACTCAACCCATCAATATCGATGAATGAACCAAGCTTTAAATATTCAGTGCTTTAATATACTTTTAGATATCCATTTTTTAGGAATAAAGTCATTGTCTTTCATTTATGGAGAGGTAACCACTTTTATTCAAGGTTGTGTATAAGATTATTATTATTTTTAGGTGTATCTAAAGCATATCTATTCAAGATTGTGGATAAGTTATTATTTGGTGTACCTTTACTATAATTCAGTTCTTATTTCATTCATCTCTGTCAAAACAGTAATTTTTCTTTATTATATAATCAAATGCAAATATTTTAAGAGTATAACTCAATCAAGTCATTGGAAATATGAAAATATAAATTAAGAGAAATATGTACACAAACGATCATACATACATACATATCATTCGTTGACATCATATTATGAAATTTATAATCATCGTCATCATACATTTATAGCAGTACAGGTAAACCCTGGACTGTCTAATGGGTTTTGAATATCTGCCCAGCACTAAGTGCTTCGTGATTTCAAATTACGTTTAGTTGATGACATCACACTTATGCTGGTAACATTTTCTACATTGTTACTCTAAACAATTTATAAATGATCAACAGAGCTGGTTATAAATTTATTACAAACGATATGTTTTTATCAATAATATATAACAGTGTAAAATATTCTATAAAAATGTTTTTCAACCACAATGTGAATATCGTTATTTTCAATATTCTTTATATATACAATATTCAGAGAGAATATTGGAAAAATGTATTAAACATATTTTATAATACAAAAGTAATCACCTTAATTTTTGATAAAAATTTAAATAAGATAATACATTGCTATTTTTTTATCTGCCAATCAGTTTTTAATATTATTTAATAACATTGTATTACACTTTATTATATTTATTATAAACTCTTTGCATACAATATCTTTTCTCACCTAAATATATTCATAATAGTAGTTTTTAAGAGTTGAATTTTCTGTTATTTATAAGCAACAAATATATTACATAAAGTTCACTGATTTAAATGTTATTTTACCAATAATTACTAAGAAAATCAATAACGTGTTTAATACAACAGATAATTTTGTTAAAAGAATAAATTCTAAATTGTAAATCATAAAATCGCATTTAGAATTCTGCAATTATATACAATATAGGAATTTCATTAGCAAAATTTAAGTTTTTATGTGGTCTCTCAAACACAAATTCAATATTATCACAAAAAAAACAACAAATTGGTATTTGCAGTGAAATTTACAAAGAGATTAAATTAAAATAATTAATAAATTACTTGACTGTCGCAAATTTTTACAATAATATATTTCTTTCAAATAATTTTCGCTATTTAATATTTCGTCACGAAACGTTTTATATCATAACCCACGATTATAAATCAGCAATATATATTTAAGGTACTTGCATCAATAAAAATATTATAATATAGTTATTATCTTTTATTTATTTTTAATAACTTTTGTTTAACTAAAAATATCAAAAATGAGATTATTTTCCAAAGCTAATACAAAAATTAAGAACATATTTTTATTATATTTTTTTCTTGAATTGTCTTAAATAAGCTCTGACAAACAACACGAATATTCTGTAAACATTTCTATTATGCTTTTCCAATACTTTTTCTCTAATTTCAACTCAAGATTCCCGTCCATTTCTTTGAGATTTACCATGCGTTCTACCATTAATCGGTAGTTCTTGTTGAAAATAATTTTCAGTGAGAAACAATTTTGATAACAAAATGAACCGATGATCTACAACACAAACTTATTCATTTTAAAAGCGGAAAAAATTATTTTAATAGAAAATGATGTTCAAATTTAAAAAATTGTAACTAACATGTCTTGTCACGTTTTTCCTTTGGTTACCCTTATAATGAATGGCACTTTAATAATTAAGTAAGGAGAACACGGACAAACAAATCTCAAAATTATCCAAGTGATGCAATTTGCTTGATAGAAATGTGTAAAATAAAAAAAAATGAAATAAAAAGTAATTGTCAGGTTTATTTAATTGGTAGTTCCTCTATTTATAGGATGATATAAGTTATTTATAATGCTTCAATGATTAAAAATAGAAGATATGACACAATAAAACGCTTATAGTAGATAACACTATTTTATTATTTTAAAGTTATCATAAATTAAATTAAATTAGTTTTTATTTCCAATATTTTTATCTTGTTCCTGAAGAATTCCCTTTTCATTAGTGACTTACGCATATTTAAAATTAAAGTTTAAAAATTTACAGAATTCCTTTCTTAAGTCTGACTGTAAAATTTTTACCATGATGATATGTGTACACTGCTGACAGAAAAAGGACATTTCCTTCTATGTAAATGTAGGAATTGTTTTATTAGAGAAAATACACTATTTCCCATATACAAAATATAATGTAATCAAAAATGTAGGCATCCATAGAAGATGGCGTTTCAAATAAGTTGAGTTGAAGCTTTTGAGAATAAGGTTCTTTTTTTTGTTACTGTACTGTTTATTGCACTTAGAATAACGAAAAGATAATAGGATTTACCAGGAACTTTGCAACTACCAACCGTTCAACAACAAATGTTCGTAAAAAATTGCAATATGAAAAAGACATGAAAGGATGACATTGGAGCTTTATAGAATAAATCCTAAAAGTAAAATAAAAGAATAAAAAGGAAATAATAAAAAAAAATTCTTAAATTAATGGATTTATTCTTTAATATACTTAATAATTTTTATCACGATATAATTGTTTTAAAAATGTTCCAAAATATAGCAATGACACATAGATGATATTCGATTATTTACCATCAATATACGATGCAGTCTGCAAATCGAGCAAACCATTCGATATTTCCTAATCAATAATAATTGCCTTTCAGGGATATCAGACATATTTTTTTATGGTAAAGATATTTCTTAATTTGCTCTTTCAACTTGTCTAAATAAAAGTTAATATGTGTACTTTGATTATTCCAAATGCTAAATCCCATTCCTAACATACTATGCAATGCTGGATGTAGCAATTTAAAAACTGAAATTGTTATAATTTAATTAGCAATAACCCGTTCCGAAACACTAATGACATAGGCGCACATGCTTATTTAGAATGAAACAATGGTCTGGATGTTAATAATCGATACCAGATGGAACCCCAAAGGTTATCATCATCTCTGTCAAAATTCCCTGATGGTACAATGCAATCTGGCA
>JAPDSC010062345.1:0-17865 GCA_026290005.1 Latrodectus geometricus
TCTATCTTTAAATTCATATTTTTGTGCTTATGCCAATAAGTACATTCCATGGTATAATCCAAAAAAAAAAAAAAAAAAAAAAAAAAAAAAATTGTACAGAGGAAAAATTAATTTCGGCAGTAAACATTGCTTATCAAAAAGAAAAAAAAAATATTAAAGTAAAAGTATAATTTATACCAAAGATTTTTGCCGTAAAAGTATAATTTTTGCCGAAGATATTTATAATTAAGTTGTAATACTTCATCAACAAGCTAAATTCATGCCTCTTTTCTGATAATAATACACATGTTGATAACATTATTGCATACATAAAACTTCTTTTCATTTTGGTAAAACTTAAAAAGTGTGACTTAAAGAGGATATATTTAATGACATTACAACTTTTCTTTAAAGTGTAAAATTACTTTAACCTCATATAGAGACTCTCTTTCGAAAACAAATACAACGATTACTTAAAAATAATTCTTTTCCGCGTTTTCTCTACAACAGAAAGCCCTTTAGAGAAAGTAACTAATGCCTTCCATATGGTCGCCCCCATCTTAAGGATTTTTCCGGTTCCACTTGTCCCCAGAAAGCGTTAATTAGAGGGAAGGAAGGAGAAGTAGGGAAAAAAAGAGGGGAAAAAATCTGATGCAGATTGCTCCGCTCATCCGTTTAACAAAGCCTTAAATCTTCTTTGTCTTCGATCTGGAATGTCGCCAAAACAAAGCCGAAGTAATGATGCTTGTAATAGGCAGAGCATTTGGCGCGTGTGACGAATGTATCGGCGACGAAGATGTGATTGATTTTATTATTTTTTTCAAGAATAAAAGAAGTCTCTTTGTCAAACATAATTTAAATCTGAAGATGTATAAAAGGCCTAATGGGATATTGAAGCTCAAGTCTCAAGCGATTAATGTGAGATCAATGTATTTATAATATCTTTGTATGACTAATGTGAAAGAGAAAGAAGGATTCTTAACAATCTCTAGATAGACTAACTTGTATCGTAGCTCTACAAGTTGTATCCATTAAGAAAACCTTTGACATTAAGTTATACAGAAGGATACAAATCTGGGATTGGTAAAGATTTACTGTACGGTCACTCTGAGGATTTTTTCAAAAAGTCGCCGAAAATCTCGCCATTTTGCGCAAGCGAGGTCTAAAAATAAACAGGATATTGAAAAATATTGCCTGATTGGTAGGAATCTTTCATCTGCGATTGGTCGGTATTGGTTGGGTTGCCAGAAATTGTTATTTATAGCCAAATGTGGAAAACTCGGGTCAAGAGTAACCGTACAATAAATCTCAGCCCTGCATAATTAAAAACATATTGAATCTTCAAATTAATCACAAATGAAGTTTGACTTTAATAAGAGAAGTTTTGAAATTATTGTGTTTATAATACATTTGCACTCCTAACGCAAAAATGATAAATAAATTCTTCAAAGATAAATTGAGAAAAGTGGTGATTTGGGGGAGAAAGTCGTTGTTTTTGTCACTGGAAGATAGTAAATTCCATACTTGACACAGCTGAACATCCATCGTAGTAATCGAACTTAATGGAAGTTCCAACAGCTAAAGGCCAATAATCTATTACCAATGAAGACAGGGGATTCCAAATTATGAAAATACACTTTCTGGAGTGAAATGTTTGGTATCATAGAAGATTCTACATCATTTTATACACAGAAACTGTATCATTCTTCTTTTATCAATGCAGACTAAGGTATCATGGAACTGTTCGTGATCAATGATTCTGCTTTTAGTAATGCAGATTAAGGCGCCATAAAACTATTCATGACCAATGACTAACAAATGAGAATAAGGCTTCACAATAATAACAGAGCATGTTTGAGTTGCTTTAATAACTCAATTTTTTGTAATATATGAGCAGGTGAAAAAATCTTTTTCCAAAGACAGTTTAAGTCTTTAAGCAGCTAAAATATACAGACAAAAGATTTTTGTTTTAATGTAAAATAGAAAGATATTTCACTAATTGGAAAATATCTTTTGTGAACTCTTGTGCAATTCAAGACATTAAATTTTTAAAGTTATTATTATCCTAATATGATTTATGATTCAAACGCAAAATTGGTGATTTTTGTTTGGAAAATCCAAAACATAATGAAATTGCAATGATTGATATGCCTAGCCTGGCGATCAACCTCTATCATAACTTGGCGAGAATAAAGATGGTGCCCTCAAGTATAGGCTAACCTCAAGTATTGAGTAGCTAAAAGTAAATAGAAGACGTGTTGAACTCTTGAAAACTTCTTAGGTATGAATTTATTAAATATAGATGTCCGAATTCCTACCTTCCGCGTTTCAATGCATTTCTCATCGATGTAAAACTATATGTTTTTAAAAATCGAAAATTTAATTATTTTTATTTAGTAACTTTATAGGGAGATCAAATCAGTGTTTATTATTGTTTGAATAAATTACAAACGTTGCCATCAAATTTTCCAAATTAAACATTTCATTATAAATTTAGACCTATATTTTATTAGGTTGTTCGGAAAATCATTTCGTTTTTCCCCAACTGAATAAATTTTGTGCTTGTGAAAACCAACAATTTTATGAGAATGAAATAAGGCTACGACTAGAAAGATGGTAAAAGGTATTGGACTAGAATCGACAATATACAATTCAATAAAATATTTATTCGCTATATCTTTTTCATTTTCTTATAAAACGAAATAACTTTCCGAACAACCCATAATTTTCAGTCTATTTCGCGTAATTGCTCTCAATTCAACTAATGACAAGCAATTCGAATTTTGTTAATATAGACATAAGTATGTTTGTTAAAATTTGTAAGCTCAATTTCTACTTAAGTCAAAAAAGGAAAAGTTCCTTTTAGTTACTTTTTATTAACTTACGCATTTTCCGTTTATGTAGCAAGGGTAGATGCCATTATAATCCAGTTTGTTTGTTTAGTTTATTGTTCCTATTATTTTTATATTTTTCAACCGAAAGCAACCGAATTCAACCGAAAACAAGAAGATTCTATACCGACCCTCCTTCAATTTTGTTATTGCAAAAAAATTTCATTTCACTATATTGCAGAAAGTTCTTTATAAATAAATTTCATTCTTTTTTTTAAATTAGAAAAAATTCTCTCTTACAAACACACTTTCGATCTCTCTCACTAATTTGTTTCAAAACCACAAATATGATAAACTCATTTATAAATAGTAATAAACTCATTTACAAGATAATAAAAATAGATAAATTTAAGAATGTAACGATAGAGGTAGCAATTGTTATTTTCAACAGATGGCATACTACACAATAATGAATTTTTCTCCCATTTAATACTAAAATTAATTAATTAAATCTATTTAGTGAATTAATATTTGAAAAAATTGTTAACCTCATGTGTCATTCTATTCAAATTTAAAATAATTATTTGAAATTGTGCGTACGAAAAATAAGTATCTTATAAGCAATCGAAAATTTGAATAAGATATATTCTAATAAGAGAGAGTGTGAATTAATAATAGGAAATAAAAAAAGAATTGCAGAAACTCCTTTAGAAATAATCTTCATTCATTTTTTTAAATTAGAAAAAACTCTCCCTCTCTATATAACATATGCACTTTCTATTTCTCTCGCTCATTTATTTCAGTACAATAAACTTGAATTTTCAAAGGAAGTAATAAACTCATTTACAAGATAATAAAAGTAAATAAATTTAAGATTGAAAAAAATTTATGTAAAGATAAAGTTAGTAACTGTTGATGCCAACAGATGGCACCACTACAAAATGTGTATTTTTTCTCCCATATAACCTAAAATTAATTAATTAAATTTAATTAATAAAATAATATTTAAAAAAACTGTGTTAAGAACATGTTATCCACTACAAGTTAAAAAAAAATATAAATAATTTGAATTTAAATGGATGACAAAATATAATTTATTAACAATTGAAATGTTGAACAAGATATTTATATATAAGTCGGAACAAATAGTTGCAATTAAATAAGGAAGAAACACTTCACGTAAAGGATACCAAAATTTTTTTTATGCATCAAATTACCTATAACTTAATATTTAAATAATAAAATGAATCTGGCTTTAAGTGTGTAAGTCATGTATATATAAAGTAAGCTGGCGCGTTCCTTCTGACAATTACACCCGTCGCAGGAAATGTTCGCAGGTGATCCGAAAATCAAGAAGGCGACCCGGAGAGCATCGAAACTAATGGCCGACGATCCGGTCACCGCAGACGAGATGCATCAAAAGATTGCCCGCTACAAAGCCGAGTTCCTAGACGATTGTTCTCGTGGTCAGACATTCGTGATTAACCCCGTTTCCACCCCTTTATCTGAGAGCATGGAAGGCTATTTGTAATTTGTAGCGAGTCAGAGGGCATCGTCTCCGCCACCCGTTAACTGTCAACCGCTGTGGGTGTCTTCCAGAATATATCTCCCCTATAGAAAGTAACACGACTGGATGCATTCAAAGGTTTCTAAAGATTCTTTTTCTTATAAGATTATGAATAGAAAACTTTTTTATATCTATCTATGTATACATAAATGAAATATGGGAGCTTATACAGAGAATGTATTTACGCCCACAAGAGTGTACTTTTATTTATTTAGAGAAATAAATTCATACAAAAAGTATTCTTACTATGTCATAAAGAATATCTAAACAATGAAATATTAATTTACAAGTGCATTTTTATTGTTGTATTGAGTATTAAAAATAACACATTGATACATGTTGGATTCAGTATAGAAACAGGTAACTCTTGGATTGGCAAAAAAGTTGCCAATACATATTGGCGATAAAATTTAATTTCAGGTGACTTTTTATTTTGTATTAAGTTTTTATTGATTTACTTTTATGGTTGCTACATTTTGTTATTCACATTTTGGAGCTTATCTTGGAGTCAAAAAATCATGAGTACCAGTTTGTAAATTTTTGCCATACATATTACATTAAATGCAGTTATTTTTGATACACATTTTTGCTGTTGGATACGATACAAATGAAAAGTACTTTTATGTATTTAATTTACATTAGTAATTCAATTATCTGTTTTTATTACAGTAAATATTTTTGTCATATTTGTTCAGTAATTTTTTTTATCGAGACAAAGTTTCCCAATTGCTCTCTTTGGTTACTTTAATTTATAGATGCTAGACACATTGTAGCGTGCCACATCAATCTGTCGACATATATCAGTGTGCCACCTAGTGCGAGATATTAGAATCAATTCTATTTCTACGAAATTATATGCAGAGTTAGGAAATAAAATTCAAGAATGAAGATTTTATTATATACTTATGCGTCACTTAAAGACATTTATCGATGTAAAAACAAACATCAAATATATCAATTTCTCCAAACAAACACAGAAAACCGATTTTTTTATATGAATTACGTATTTTTTAAACCTATGTATTAAAAACATCACAGCATAAAATATAAGTATATAACCGTTCTTGAAAAAAAACAGTGCCGACTTGTTCTGAAAGTTATTTATTCAAATATTCACAGGAGTACAACATGAAAGTTGTTACAAAATATACCAAAATAACAGAACACACCAGTTAACATTAAATTATGGAATATAATATTTTAGAAGCTAACTTTATGGTATCTAGGACGCGACTACTTGTTTTCTTGTTATCATTGCCATATGATGACAGCTAAATATTTAAATATTTGGTATAACTCTGCCTGACAAAATAATTCTGTTACAAGTATCCTTTTGATATAGTTAAATAAAAAAAATTAAAAATATTTATGTCGTCCTTTTCCTTTATACCACTCTACTTAATAGTGCAGCCTTAATTAGAGCATTGCATAGAGTGCCACTTGAAATTTCTCTGCGTGCCAAATGTGGCTCGCGTGCCGTAGTTCGCCGATGGCTGTACTAGACTACGATGTTGGGTAATATTAACGTGAAGTTATCATTAAAGAATAAATGGAGCACAATAATACTTAACGTACCCAAAGAAAGGATACTAAAACTGTAGTTTTGATGTTCAAAAATTCTTTTGTTATTGTTGCCATTCGACGACATCTAAATACTCGTTGTCACTTTGATAAAATTGTTCTGTTACAAGAATTCTTATGATATAGCTAAATAAAATAGATTTTTATGTAGTCACACACACCTTTACCATAAATCTCAAAATTAAGTAATAATGCAAATTAAGTAAAACCTGTAGCGTGCTATTAAAAACTGTACCGAGTGCCAACACGAGAGCCGTAGGTTGTCACTGGCGGCGCTAGATAATAATCTTGGATTGTATTGATGTAAAGCTTTCATTAAAGAATAAGTGATACAAAATAATAATCAACCACTCACCAAAAAGTGAATTAAAATAATATTTTTGAGGACAAATTTAGAAATTTGCTTGTCAAAATCGAGTAGTAGTATAGTTGTTGGGATTCTTTAACGTATTTATTATTTTTTTAATTAAATATTTCATTTTAAGCAATATATTCTTACGAAATATAATATCTCCAATTTTTGGTGGCACTAATATCGGTGGATTCTCAGTTTCAGAACATTATGAATTCTACCGCAAATAAATTTTAAAAATAACCGAGAGACTTTAATTCCAAGTCTTAATCTAAACTAAAGCAACACAACGAATTGTGACATATCGCTTTAACGCTCGGGGGATAGAACAGGAAACGATGGAAAGACTAGGTTAACAGGCAAGCACGCCACCCAAACAAGCAACTTGAAGCGAACTCGGTGACAAACGGTGTCAGAAGCAGGCTTGTCAAGCTTGCGAAGGAGCGCGTATTTCGCGACGTCCCCGTAATCCGAGTTGACAGAGTGTGCACCGCGATTTATGCTTCCTGGATCTCTGCCCAGGGGAGGGAATGACTTCCCAAAAATAATTTTCCCGGAAAAATAGATTATGAGAGACTCTCTTTGGATGGCATCGTTATTCGCAACATTCTTTTTCTTTTTTTACAAGCGTCTCCCATTAAAGCGACGTCGGTGCGGCTTTTTAATTCTTAGGTGGTGTATACATTTAAGTAGGGTGTCAGGAAAAAAAACCGCGTCTAATTATATGGCGGTGTTTACACGTTAGTGATTCTCATTAGCTCCCTATTTATATTTTTTTGAGAATTCGGTTTGAAAACTGCCACTCAAGGAAACTCAAAATAAATCATGCTTATCTAAAATGATACTGGTATTTTTTGCATATAGTGTATATAAGGAAAATTTTATCAATCTCTTTCTTTTCCAATGGCGGGCACTCGGTGATTGACCCTTCACCAGAACAAGGCAAGAAATTGCTACTCATATAGACCGGTGAGCACCCGTGAGCCAAGTAGCATTAACCACGTCACACCACCACACACCCGTTTAAAGGGAAGGCCACATTCATCCATCATCTCTGAAGAAAGGATAAAAAAACACAGAGAAAGAAAACGTCCATGCCGGAACCGGGATTCGAACCCGGGACCAACAGCTTCGTAGTCAGGAACGCTAACCACTCAGCCATTGGCCGGGTGTTTGTACCCTCTTAGAGCCCGAAATTTTTGTTTTCAGAAAAACTGTTAAAAAAAATTATCCATGTGCCAACTACGTTAAATTTTATTTATAATCTAATCTATTAATTTTTACTAGAATGGACCTCAGACCGTCATTAGAAATAAAATAACGCAAGATACAATAGCGCCCGTGTGAAATACGGGCTTGTGAAAATTTGCCAGTAATTTTCACCCGTGTCAGATGCAGGCAAATGCATTAAAGGGTTAATGAAAACTCTCCCTATACATATCTTTATAAACGTATATAACGGTAATTGTACTTACCAATTAAGTTTCAGGTATATTTCACGGGTAAATTTTCAATCTGAAAAAATCAGAGTTACAGGTAGTCCAACTGATCATATTTTGTTTTCTTAAAGCACACGCTTTGGTTATGATTGAGTTACGTATACAGGAAATATAACCATAGAAAACTGTAATTAATAGTGGGCATATAATCGATTCCTAATGCCTACAAATGTATAAATTTGTAGGCATTAGGAATCGATTATAAAACGTAAAATTAATTAAAAAATAATATCCTTAATAAATATTTCGTGTATCATTTGCGAACAAAATTTTCAGTAAAATTACTGTCATTACAGTTATTCAAGTCTTACTACAAATTCACAATATCTCAAGATATATGTTGTTAAAACATACAATTGTTAATAAAATATTTTTTATTCACCCCTCAAGTTCAAGAGCATTTTTTTAAACTTGTAAAGGATGATTCTTGATTTTCTCATGTAGTTTTTTCAAATATTAATTCATTAATTAAATTAAATTAATTAATTTTAGTTTTATACTTAGAAAAATACACTATTGTGTAGTGGCGCCATCTTTTGGCATCAGCAGTTACTATATCTATTTTTGCATTTCTTACACTCTTAAATTTATATATTTTTCTTATCGTTCAAATAAATCTATTATTCTTAAGAAAATTCAACTTTGTTTTGGAAAAAAAAAATTACTGAGAGTGTATGTATCAGGGAGAAAGAGTCAGAATTTTTTCTAATTTAAAAAAAATGAATGAAAATTATTTATAAACAAAAATTTTGGCAATATACTGAAATTAAAAATTTGTCTTGCGCTAGTAAAATTAGGAAAACGTTAGCTGACGTGGAAGCTATGCATTTCCGGATCGATTCTCGTCGAAGTTTAAAAATAATTGAAACAACAAACAAATTGTTTTAACGGTATCGGCCCTTGTTTCAGAATCTGTTAAATTTTTAAAAAAAAGTATAATTAAGTTTTTTCTTTATTGACTTATAATCAGAAATTAACCTTAAATTTTATTTTAATATATTACTTATCAGTATCTATTCATAATGTATTAATTTCACTTTTCATAAAACACTTTGAAGAAAAAAATAAGAAACATAAGAAAAATTAGGAACATGTATTACTTAAACAAGTATATTACTTGAACAAGTAATATATTAATTATTTATGTTTCTTAATTTTACATATATACGTAATTAATTTTATATTATCTTTCGCTGTGTAGATATTAGAGATCGAATTTGTAATTGTATACGATAATCGACAAAAAGAAAACCAAAACATTATTCAATTCTTTAATTAATCAAGAAAATATAATTAATGATAATTTCATGTATAATTTCCAAAGGAACTTTTCTGTAAAACCACTACCATTACAGCATTTTTATAATCAAATTAAAAGCAACAAATGTTGAAGATAATCGAGTTTATAATAATAAATTATACATTAAAAAAAACGACTGAATTGTAAAGTGTTATCTCTTAATTTTTTTTCACAGTGTTTTATTAAAATTGAAATTATGACTACATACCAAAAGACATGTATCGTAAGACATTTCTTTTTTATTCTTGTTTAATTACCATATCACATGAGTAAAGGAATGGCGAAAAGCAGCTCAAAACTATAAATTTATCTGCATAATTTAAACACAAAAATCCTTTAAAAACAAGCAATATAGCCATTTATTTCACTTATAGAAACAACAAGCAGAGAATACTAAATAGTAAGTAAAAAAAAAACAACAGTGACAATCTTAGAGCAAGATAAAAAAAAAAAAAAAAAAAAAAAAAAAAACACGCGTATTATGTTCGGTCATCTATAACCACCACTGTGATTCACAAGTGGCGATAAAACTCCCAGGTGCGAAAAATCCAGATTATCGCCACGACTTTTGTCGCCTCCGAGTTTTACAAATCGGGCGTTGTCACCTTCGAAAAACAAAGTAAAATAATAAGCCTACAGATCTTAAGAATAAAAATAAAAATCCAAGGCACAATCTCGCCATTTAAATGGAAGACGGTACTTAAATGAATTAGCTGTGAATCTTGGCTCGATTCCTGGCGTGAATAGAGTTGGCGATTAAAGATTTTCTATTCGGATTAGAAGTGCCATTAATTTTATTGGCCGGTCGCCGCAGAATTAGAAACACAAGGCGGACAGTTTCATCAGTGGAAATAGTTCTAGGAGTAGTTAATTACAGGGTTTAGAGATAAAACTAATAACTCTAGACGGCGGCGTGATTATTATTTTCCCTTTTTGGCGCGCATTGATGGAATTTTAGTTATTACGGATTATAGAGCAGAGACGCGGAGATTATTAGTTTAAGATTTAAAGATAGTCCTCTTAATCACACTGAGCCAATATAGTAATTAAAAGTACTCACTCCATATATGGAGACAGACACTAACTTGTCTTTGTAATAGCTTTAAAGTATGGGATAAAGTTAGTCCAACGTATTTGGAATTCGCTTTGATTGTATGATGCTGGTGTTTTGTAGAATAATTTATGTAATTATTTCCTTAGGATTTAAAGATAAGAATTGTATTTAATTTTTTAACTCAGTGTATATATATATATATATTCATATAATGTGGCAAACATCATAATAAAACTTATTAAGCTATATTTGCATCTATCATGTTCTCAAAATAGTTTTCTAAAATTTGTTGCAAACAAATGATCTTCAGTTTCTTTTTAAAAATTCTGAAAATTAATCTTTACGTATGCAAAAGAAGTTTCTAAAATTTGTTGCAAATGATGATCTTTAACTTTTAATTTGAAAACATTCAAGAAATTAATTTGTGAAATTATAATGATAATAAATAAAATAAAGACAAAATTATAAGAATAGAAAATTAAAGTATCTTTCGATTTTATGTGTAATTGAAAGTTTTTAATTTTATTAATTATAAAAATTATATAAAATGTTACATTTAAATATGTTTAGAAAAATTAAATTTTTATTTTTAAGAATTTTTCTTTACGTAATATATTTGAGTTTCTCTATGAATTCTAGAATCTTTTAGCATTAAAATTCGTGTTGTTAATAATTTGGATTCATTCTATTAGCAAAATAAAAATTTCGCTATAAGACAAGCAATGTATTGGTGATTTATAAGGGGATAGTTTTAACCGAAATTTATTATTTCGATTAAAATTTATAATATTTAAGAACTGATAAAAAATCTTGTGGCAACAAGCTGATAAAAGGAAATTGCTTTTTACTAATAACGAATGAAAACTTAGGAAACGACGTTATAATTTTAAGAGTATGATGAATTTGGATTATAATAAATTAATTAAGAGAATTTTATAACTTTACCAAGAAAACTTTTTCATAAAGTTACGTAAAACTTTTTGATAAAGTACGGAAACCTGAAAAAGACATTACAATGCACATAATAATTATTTGATATTAATTTACATAACCGTCACTTCAGCCAAGCAAAAAACTCCTTTTGCACACACACACACACACACACACACACACACACACACTCACACATAATATATTGCAAATTGATTGTATTTCATTCTATAGTGGACAAAAAAAAAGATAAAAAAAAAAGCCCTCTAGTTTATTTATATATTTATACACCCAAAATATATTCTGTTCTTAATATAGTGTGTCACAATAGATCGACCACAAGTTTAATAGTACTATATATAATGGAAGATAATCAAATATTATTATAGTAGTTGCGTCTGGGTTGTCAGTCAAAGAAACCTTATTTATTAGATCCCTTATAAAATAGCAGAAATATTTTTTATATAAGGCAAATTTTTTAGTTTGTTTCTGATTTCGAAAATTATGTTCAGCTTAGCTAACTATATTCAGCTCTTATAAAGCAATATTTATAGTTAGTTCCCCACACGCATGAGTTGAATTAAAAAGTGAATTTTACTGGAATAAATGGAGAAAAAAATTGCATTTTTCAAACATTGGCGTATTTTATGCAAATTTTGGCAGATGATGGGACGAATTGTCTTAGATTTAAGAGTTTGGCTTCTTTGAATGCTGGAATACATATGGAATTAATTACTACATGAACACATTTGCAAAATTCACTACTATAATAATCTCACTGTTAATAGTATTTTTATTCTATGCGTCTACCGAGTTTTAGCTCAGGACTACAGCAAACAATGGAGTGAATTCAGCTTTAGAATGTTTGTCTCTGGCGAACTTAAACATAAAATTGTGCTTCATTCCGAAATTTTAACAACAGCGTTTGTAATTAATTTAAATCACAATAAACCTAATATTAATCACCTGTAAAAATAATTTCTAAAATGAAACATATCATTCCGGAACTTTGCTCGCTTTAAGAACAGAGGTGTATGATTATTTCTAAAATCACAACAACTGGAAGTATATAAAAATATGCAAGTTTTCCTCCTTTTTTTCTACATTCTAATAACATATTCTTACTTAAAAATAGCAATACTTGTAATTTTTGCATTTTTTTGAAAAGCATTGTTTTTACCCATCACAACAAACGTGTCTTCGCTTTTCCCAATACGCCGCTGATCGTAAATGCATTGGAACGATGATGAAAATGTTCCTGTTTTTAATATTTAATAAACTCGAAACTAAAGTGATTTTAGTGTTATTCGAGTGAGATTCAAGCGTTAAAGTGTTATTCGATTTGCTTTATAATTGATCAATACATAAAACCCTATTTCATGGTTGAAGTTACCGCTGTTAATAAAGCTATGTAAATGATCAATATAAAATAAACAAGAAATATAAATTGAATAATAAATAAGAAATAAAAATTGTAAATGGCGCTATTTTTGCGGATTAGTATTTTTCCTGAAATCTGTGTACCCATTTACCGCTGGAATATATAGTTCTCGAAACTGGTATGGTTGGCTGCTTTATACCATCTATATTATTTAGAAAATGATATAAATTAAAATAAAAATAGCCTTGTATTAGTTATTTTTTTCGAACAAAAAATTTATTAATTTATATATATTATCTACACATGATTTCAAACTATATTAAAATCATTTTAACATAATCCATCATTGTATATAACAGTTTTTTTACATGATAATGGATGACAATTCTATATCAGTGAAGCGCTGTTTCTGAATAATTAAGTATGATTTTAATGAAGTTGTTTTTTTATATTAAAACAATTTTTGTGTAAATGAGCTACAACGAAAGATTTAATTTCTAAAAATTTGACTGTATACCTCTTTTAAGAAACTCTCTCACTATTATAGAGTAAAACAATTATTTTATTTTTTTAAATTGATGGCAAAATTTAAAGAAATGTGTTTCAGAATTGAAGAGATTATTTTGATGGGCCTTTAGTCTAATAAGTTTAATTTAGTCAATAAATTTAAATTCGTTTTATATTTTCTCTATTTTAGCACAAGTTTTACAGAATTCGAAAGTGATTTACATTAATTAGCTTTTCTAACGGGTTTTGAGAATTATATTTATTTACCATCACCAACAAACTGAAGTAAATGAAATGTATCGCTTTAAGAAGAGCGAAACAAATCCCCACGGGTACAGTTACGAATTTCATCCCAGCAAAACCTAAACGAGTTTCTTTTCATATTTGCCGAATAAGGCTTCCCCAACTCAAGTGAAATATGATAATAAATTATTGAAGGGTGAAAGGATGTTCTTTTTCGTCGAAGCAATATAACTTCTTTTCTGAATTTATTGACTGAGCTGTACTGAAGTACGAAATACCATAAATTGCGATTACTAAGGCGTTTGAGAGCTCCAGACAGAAGCATCTTTCGCCAAAAGAAATGCTTACTTGGATTGCTTTGCGCCAACGAAACAAGCCGCGATTTATTTCCGAGACTATCTGATAGTTGCGGAAAGCTTTTGTTTAAAAGTGAATGTGTCGCCGAAGTCGTTTTTGGCGATATCTTTCGCTCTTAACTGGAAATGATATGTTGAAGGAATGGCTTAAATATTTGAGGTTTATGGTTACCTTCGACATGATGAGTTGCCTTAAAAAGAGAAACCAATAAAAAATAACATATTGTTCTGAATATACGTCCTAATAATAGTACTTATCCGTTAGACGATCGCCATTTGATGCCAAGATCATATGTTGGCTCCTTTCTGCTTGCGAAGCGCTAAATAATTTACTAGTATAAATGCTGCAGTGAATGAAAATTGTAAGACTTTGGAGAAGTGTTATTTTTATCATAGTCACTATAATATTTCAAAATCGATAGTTAATTGTTAAAAATAAAAATAGCTATAAAAGAATCTCGTTTAAAAAAGATTTTAAATAGGAAAGAAATAAAAAATATTTACAGAATATAGTTGTCATAAGAGTAGAGAATTTCGTTGACTGTTTCTAAATCAAATGAATTATCGCCAATATATGGCAAGTTTTTGCGTAGTATGATTAAAAATAAATAAACACAATTAGCTCTTTTCTATTTTAAACAGTAAAAATTGTTGTTTAAAATTAAGCTTGAAGAAAAAGAGATAAATTAAAAGAAACAAGAAATTTTTTTTGGCCTTAACTAATGATTATGAATAATTATAATTTAAAAACAAATTCATGTCTTTAATATAGTTTTCAGAAATGTTTAGAAGTAAGTTAAAAAGAGGATTTTTTAAGAAGGGCTTTGATAAATTAGCGTTTTGTAAGTTAAGCATATATGTTTTGAAAGCCTTGATAAAATATCAAATTCAAGCCATCATTGATAATCTGATTTTTCAAGTGAAAGATTCAATATTATTTGACGAACCTTACTTTTCATAATAATTCACTAAAAATAATCCACAATAGGAATCAATATTTAGTAGCAATAAATATAAACTAATAGAAGTTACCCTGTCCCCCCCAATTTCTACTATTTGTCAACATTTTATTTTCGATTGTTAATAAAATACTTTTTATTCATCTACTCAAATTCGAATAGATTTTTTAAAACTTGTAGTGAATGGTATTTAGTTAACAAAGTTTTTTCAAAAATTAATTAAATTTAAATAATTAATTTTAGTTTTGTATAGAAGGCAAATGCACTATTGTGTAGTGGCTCCATCTGTTGGCATCAACAGCTACTATCTCTATCTTCACATTTCTTACATTCTTTAATTTATTTTTATTAACTTGTAAATGAGTTTATTATAATTCCTTTGAAAATTCAATTTTGTGGTTTCGAAGAAAATTACTGAGAGAAATGGAAAGTTTGTAAGTGAGATAGAGGGTGAGAATGTTTCCAATTTAAAAAAAAAATGAATGAAAATTATTCATAAAGGAATTTATGCAAAATAGTGAAATGAAAAATTCGTCTGATAGTGGCAAAGTTGATAGAGAATCGGTGTAGAATCTTTATGTTTTCGGATCGAATCTCGCCGAAACTTAAATATAATCGAAAAAAGTGATGAAGTAAACAACCAAACTGGATTAAAAATATCGACCCTTGCTTCACAAATGTACAATGAGAAATTTAATAAAAAAGTACTGAAATAAAATTTCTCTTCGTTGATCAAAGTATAGGAAATGATGTAAAACTTTTTTTTATATGTATTACTTATTAGAAGAAAGTTAAAAAGAGAATTTTAAGAAGTTTTTTGGTAAAATATCATTTTATAAGTTAACTGTATTTTTTGACAGCCTATATTAAAGTTTAACTATATTAAGCCATCATTGATAACCCAATTTTTCAAGCGAAAAATTAACTTCAATATCATTTAATTCAACTTATATTTCGTACTAACATTAATTAACAAATGGAAGCTTTCTCATATATTTGAACTATACGATAAGGACTATGTAGTGGTTTATTGACGAAGAACCAATTTAGCCGCCTACTCTGTCTAGTAGTTAGTATGCATTACTGCGGATAGGGAGGTCTGGGTTCGAATCCCGGTTGCCTACCCTATAAACGTGTACCTATGGCATGTGCGTTCAGAGGTCAAGTCAGTCTTCTGCCCTTGTTGTTCCTCTCCAAAAAAGAAGCTGCATACTACCCTATGCCAATCTTCTGGACCTGGTGTGGGCTTTCCTGCACCAGGGGGATAAGCAACAACGACAACAGAACCAATTTAACAACACTTTTTTAAAATTTTGCTCCATTTTTTTTTCCTTTTATGCAATTTGTAGACTTTAATTGGTAATTTAAATTTTACAAATTGTTTTTTAGACATTTGGTTGCTTGCAATACGTTTCCGAATTTTTATTTCTTTTTATTGAAGCACATAGGCAAACTCCTCTACATATTGGGCTGTTGTCAAGTAACGGGATCGACACGTCAGTTGGCATCATTTCTCTAGTAAAATAATATTTGTTCAATTTTCTCTCTTGGTAATATTTATTTCATAGAATTTTAACTAAATCAATATTTTACAGGTACGATGTGAATTCATTAATACATTGGCCAAATGACTTTCTTTAGTTGATGATAAGTGGAGATTTTTATCAGTATTTTATTTATCAGTATTTTAAAAATGATTATTCAAAATCAAAATATTAAATCAAATTAATAAACAATAAAGACACACACACACACACACACACATATATATATATATATATATATATATATATATATATATATATATATATATATATATATATATATATATATATATATATATATATAGAAGTAATTATTTAAAATCCAAAATTATTATATATAATCACTCATCAATATACTTAATAGTTCTCAAGAAAAAATTATATTTTGTACTACGGTGGTACAGTATGTATTTCTGTAATTCAAAATACACTAATCGTGTTAACTTGTAAATTCTCTAACTCAAACTTGAATGTAAACAGTTCTATGTAAGGAAAAAGTATACACTAAACAATTCCAGGTTTAAATCATCCATAATAGTAAATCAATTAATATTAAAAATCTCCATGTTTTAGCCTCCAGTTTTATCTTTAAAAAACACAAATTAATGAATATTTTAGTAATGTATTGTTAATTAATTAGTAATGTACTGTTAATAAATTTTTTACTGTTTGCAAATTGAGTTATTGATATTGTAAAATACAAACGAATGCAAATATTATGTAAAGAGTAAAAGATCTCTTCGGATATAAATCACATGTCCGTACTAACGAGGTACGGATTAATGAGAGGAAACGATAATGATGTTTATATATATTCCTTTGAAAATTTGCTTTTAAAAGCTTGTTTCTATCGACATAATTTTTTCTCAAAGTTGCAATTTTAGATTTTCAATTAGTTACTTGCGTCGTTTTTGAATTTAAATGTTTTTTAAACATTAATTCATGTAATTACACATTTATTAAGTTGCTCAATTCACTATTTTAGTGCATCGAGCTTTGTTTTTTAGGCATAATATTTCCTAGTTAAAACAAGCCAATATCTGAATACAATAATTCATCCCATGACAATCATAGCCATCTATTTCAACATTGCTCGTAAAAAAAAAAAAAAAAAAAAAAAAAAAAAAAAAAATCCATCACATTCTATATGCAAATTTCTGTGTGGCAGCCCCGTCAGAGATCACTCAAGATGGTGTGATGGTCAGTCACCTGAAAATAAAGAGGCGAACATCATCTTGTTCTTCATTCTTCGCTCCTTTCCTACTATCTCCAAGAACATAATCCATCCCACGTATCATTTATCACGTCAGTCGAAGCAGAAGATGACGTAGACAAATTGGCCACGCCCATTCGTCCATAAGAGTCTCGTCTTTATTGCTTTGTTCTCGGATTGTTTCGTGCTATTTTTCAATCTCTCGGTATTTTTATGGTGTGCAGGAAATCTGCTGGAACGTGAGTCAGTCACGAAGATTTTCGCAGTGCTTTCGCCTTGATGGCATAGAAATACAACATTCCACTGACGAGATATCTCGTTAATACTCGAAGAGTTTACTTGGATTAGTATCGCGATACATTTGAGTTGTCATGGTGTTATCCTTCCCAGTGTTATGATAAATACTTAATATTTCCTTACATGGAAAATAGCTATTTTTTATGGGTAGAGAAACAGAAAATGGTCTTTGTCAGAAGAAGTCCATGCAGATTGTCAATTCATATGAGATGTTGAAAGTAAATTTAAAAAACAAATTCTTTAAAACTTTCAAGCATTTTTTTAAACTTAAA
>JAPDSC010062349.1:0-44438 GCA_026290005.1 Latrodectus geometricus
GATCTCTGCTTTTATCTCAGTTTATCTCATTTTGTGATGAAATGGATCCAAACATTTTTCATAATAAAATAAATGTTTTTCCAGTACAATTTGTTATATTTTTTTAAATCATACTGTGTATTTTTTACTTTATATGACACCCACATTATCAGCAGCATATATTTTCGACTAAAATAAAAAATGGCCGCAGATTATATAACACTTTTTTTTATCTTACTTGAAAAAAAAGGTCTTGTGGGTAATACGCCATTGCAGATTATATACAGGAAAATACCGTAATTCCCTTTAATCCATTAACTTTAGTTTAACAAACACAAGCTGTATTTTCTAGGAATCTATCTACCATGTAACAGGATGGTTACTTACATGGAAAAAATATCTAATTATTTATTGTTTTTGTAAATTTGATAGATCTCATGTTTAGGATATGGTTAATTTATCATTAAAATGTTTTACATATCTTTCTTTTGTTTTTTAAAATACTTTTCTTTTTTCTTTAATAATATAATTAATAAAAAAAGTTTTCAAATTTTTCTAGGCTACCACTTTTTTATTATATTGAAAACTATTAAAATTTATTAATATTATAAAAATGTTTAAAAGTTGAATAAAAATTATCGTTGGTATTAAATTTATGTACATGGAATACAATGAAGAATATTTAATTTTCTGCATTGTTTTTCCAGCCTTTCTGTGATGGTAGCCATACCAAGGATTCAAGACAATTGAAACCTGTTCGTTTCACTGTTCAAAAAGATGGTCGTTTTCTTTTGTGCCGTTGTAAACAGACAAATAATAGACCTTTCTGTGATTTAACACATGTAAAAACTTGTGAGTACATAAAATTTTGTAAATTAGTTTAATTTTATATTGCTAAATTTAATGGTGATATTCAGGATTTTAAAAGCCGCTTAAATAGTTGATATCATGTTAAATTTTTAATGTATGAAAATAAGTTTGATATTTGTCTATTTTTTTTTAAAAAAAATCTTAAATATGGTTAAAATTGTTGCTGTAATAAATGCTTGTTAGTAAAAATAAATTTTGAAAATTTACTCTAGAAATTACTCCATCCTTGTTCATATATTCCTTAAAAGTATTTGAAAAATCTTGTTTTCTACTACTAAAGTCTGTATTTTTATACTTTAACAAGTATCATTAACTTTATTTTGTGCCAAAACTGAAAAGGCTTAAAGTGATCTATTATATGGTTATTTCATGAACTATGTGCAACAATATTTCATAATTTTATGAATCTATTCGATTTTCCTCATTCTAATCTCAACAATGTTGTGTATTATTTATGCATGTAAACTTTAGTTATTAATATCAAAGTAATTACCATTACTTACTTGGCTGATATTTTTCATTAAAATATTTTGTGTGCTCAAATGTTTTTATTAGACAAGATTAAGAACATTCTTATTAAAGGTATATTTCTGCCGATAGGATTTTGTACAGATTTTAAAGTAGATTTTTTAGTTAAATTATTAATGCATTTTAGCTCAGTGTAATATTCTGATAAGAAAATGGAGACCCATGCAGCAACTCTGTAATAAATCTTATCAAACATAAAATAATGAAGTTTTTGATAAAATTGTGTATATGATATAGTGCTATAAAACTAATTTCTAGTATTAAATATTATGCACGGTATAATACCATATTTGTATGCTTTTATATAAAACTGATAAGAAAATTAAATGCTTTAAAGGGAAATATAGCTCTCATGTGAAAAAAGAAACAATTGAACGATAAGCAAACCAAGCAGAGGAATTAAAACTGAACTATATATAGTATTGTATTGATTCAGAATGAAATGTAATAACAATAAATAAAAAAGTTTGATGAATTTAAATTTTCTCCTTTAAAGACATTGTGTTTGCGAATATAGGTATTTTTTGATTTTTAAACAATGCCTTATTTATTATTAATCATTTTAAAACATAATTTAGTATTTAGAATGTCATATTTATATAAATTTTGTGATTGTTAGCATTAATTTAACGAAATTTTAAAATTTATTCTCTAACCAAATAAAATTTTTTTTTTCTTGCAACCACAAAAAAAAAAAAAAAAAAGACGATTTTAATGAAAATTAAACTTAGAAAGAAATGATTTTAATTTTTCCATCATGTTTAATACTATAAATGACTGCTATTATTTGTGTATATTTAAGAGAATTATTATTTACTATTTTCAATTATTCTACTTTGTTTTTTAATAAGCCAAACATACTTAACTTATGTGCTTTGATTGATAATTATTTTTTTTTTTTATTTAGTTATTCCTGAAAACCTGAGGAAGATGTTGAATATAAAATTGTAATTTGAATCTTTTCAGCATTCTTGGAACCATTACAATTTTTGCAGCTGTGTTGTACTTTATAATTAAAGATCTTTTATTCTAAGGAGTTTTCTCTTGTTAGCTTAATTTTTATTGTTTTGTTATGATGGCTTATTTCTCTAACAAATGTATTGTTGAAATAATAAACAGTTATCAAAATAATTTGTCTCCTTTCCTATTTCAATTTAAATACAATTAATAATCCTGCTGAGATGAACCACTTTATTTAAATTTTATTACCAATTGGATGTGCATTATTCATTATCATACAGTTATTGGTTTAAATAAACAAACATGATAAAAAAATGGTAGATTTAGAAATAAGGTGACATCAATAGCATATATATAAATAAAGCATTTGTTATTGACATATATATATATTAATAAATAATTATGTTGTAGATTTTTCTTCATCTTATTCAAAGGAATCAGTGAGATGATGAAAAATTGAAATATAGTTTTCAAAATAATGTAACTATTTGTGAATAAAAGTGGAAATTAAGAATGTTCAGGTATTGAAATATAATTCTAGGCACCAGTTTTTTTGTTATAAAAAGTGTATATCCTGGTAATATGAGGTATATTTAGTGATGTTTTTTTTAATTTTTCTCAAAAGCGTAAAATCATAATAAACTTTTAAAGAGGGCAAGTTCTAAAGGACCAACTAGTTGGTGGAATTGTGACTTTAATATCCCAGCTTTTAGGTATTTTTAATGGTATAGTGTTTGAAGACATAAATGTGCTATTATTTCACATCACAGCAAAATAAGCTCAGGAAAGCTGAATAGAGGATATTGAAACAAATTATTAAAGAATACTGCTCCTAGGAGTGATCACAGAATTCAGTCGGCATCTGAATTTTTCAGTATCAGTATTTATGATTATGAAGCACCTTTATGTTCAGATTATTTACACCATATTAGCAAGTCCACGAACTATTTGTCACAAATGCTAATGCTAAACATCGTTCGTGTACTACAACCATATAAACTTGTTGATTGGTACTGCAAGTTGATGGCATGAATCATTTCACACTTTTCTTTACAACTGTACTGTTTATATTTGGAAGACACTTGCACAATTCTTATAATCGTTATTTTCTTTTAAGTGTCATGGTATGTGAGTCATGATATGATTTTCTAAAGGATATTCATAACTCTGAATGGAAAGATCCTCTTTAGAAAAGAAGTATGAGAGGTCCAGATCTATTATATTATTTAAATTTCTTTTTTTTTTATTTATTATTTTTTTTTATACTTTATCCAGCACAATTTCGACCTCAAAATAAAAGTAATTTGGCCTATTTTATGAGTGTTCAATCCGGTATTTCTCCTGGAATTTTCACATATCTGTGAAAAATGGTATTATATTACTCTGAACACTATTCATGGTGATTCCATTTCCAAGCAGTTTTATGTACCAAAAGTGTTCCAAAGTCATATTATACTTTAGACTCATGAGAATTCTTTTCGCCTACCCTGACTAGTAGTCAGCGTGCCTGACTGCGAATGGGCAGTCCTAGGTTCGAAGCCAAGTTCAGACAATTTCTCTTTCTCCACCCCCCTATTTTTCCTTTCCTCGTATGAATGGGTTGTGAATTGTTGCCTATTCTATAAACGGGTACCTTTGGCACGTGTGTACTGTAGAAGTTGGACTCCACACCAAATTACGGTTCAGTTGAAAAAGTGGAGCAGCACACCCCATATTGCTGGCCTAGCTGGTACAAGATAACAACAACAAAACATGAGGATTCCTTATGAGTGTTTTTATTATTTTTGTTACAACTTGTGTTTATTTTTCATATCTTGCTAAAATTATTTCGCAATATAGATATTTGTCTGTTTTTTGAGGAGTAGAAAATATTAATTTATCTCTTTCTTTGGAGAAAAAGATGTTTTTAAATACTTCAGTTTGGTTATGTTTGTAAGTCTATGAAGGCTTCCCAATTTTCAATCCTCCTTTTCTATTTATTTATAAATAAAATCTAATAATTGAAAAGTGCTTTTAAGTATTGAATAATTTTTCATACAAATTAGAAAATTTAATTTTCTGAATTATTTTTATGAATTTAATTTTCTGAAAAAATTTCAAACTTATGACTGAGTTATCTCACATCAATTATTTTGTAATTGAATGCTTTTTTGTATATATCCATACAAAAAATGGCAATATATATTATCTATATTCATGCATATATCCTTTTGAACTAATGAAGTTATAGTAAGCTTATAGATAGGAATTCTTGATTAATTCGGTGTTGAATGCTTTTATGTTCAAAATGTTTATTGAATCATTGCATTATTCATACTCGATGATCTATATAATATTTTAAATTGAAATCATGAAACTCTGCCAGTCATACTTTTTTTTGACTAATAATATCTTTTAGTTTGAAAACTTAATTCATTCATAATTTATAATGCTGACCATTGACTGTGAAGGTAGAAAGAAGCCAAGAGATGTCAAAGCAAATTTTATTTCAGAGATGACATATTGCTTAAATATTAATTAACATTGAATTTTTTTTAAAAAAAAAATAAGGAAGAATATAAAATCGGAACTGAGTTATATCCTCACAATCGATTTACTGCGGTTTCAAACCATAGTTCATTACTTATTCAGCTACAACAAAAAAGCTTACAAACAACAGCCAGTGTTCTATATTTACTTTATTACAGTAAAATTTTATTGTGTTTCTTAAGAGTTATTACATTTTTGTGGGTGTTTTTTGTAGTAATCTATATTTATGTAAATAAAATCTTTATTCTGTTAATTCGCTGAACTTTAGTCCAGGGTCACATTGAGAATACAAGAATGGATTGAAACGTATTGATCTCTGATTACCTTAAAACGTAAGTCATATCTCAGTTTGAAGATTTATTTAGTGTTTGTAATTAATTTAAACCGTAAGTAACATTCAGACTCGAACACATTGTAAAATTGCTTTTGCCACGATGCTCATTGCTTCGGAACTTTTGTGGCTTCAGGAGTGATTTTTTTTATTATTTTTAAACTTGTCATCTATCTGTAACTGCTGAGGATAGAGGAAAAAATACATGCATTGAATATCTTTATTTCCTCAGTATAATATATTTAAAAAAACAAGTGATCTTTACCATTTTTTTCCGATTTTTTTAAAAAAGTATTGATTTCGTTCACCGAAGCGAACATGTTTTCAGTTTTCATTGCTCACATACGAGAGGAAATACATGGAAATGAAGAGTATGAAAGGAATTCCGACTTCAATATTTAATAACTTAGTAATTGACGAAAATTTTCCAAACGTTCCGAACCTTATTTATTAGTTTTTAGCTGAAATATACTTGAAACCTCATTTCTTGTGAAAAGCAATTGTCTTAACTAATGCTATATAAATAATGGGAGTCTTTTAAGAAGTAGTTATTATTATTCTAAATTAATTCCGTAAAAATTCCGTGCAAATTTTTCTCTGGGGGCCCCGACCTTTGCTCACTAGTTTCTAATAATCAGAATTAAAAATATTTATTTTCTTTTATTTTAATTTATGTAAATATTTCTAACTTCTAAAAAGAACTTTTTATGACTTATTTATGCATGAATGAAACACTATATGACAGCTCGCTTTAAGAATTTTTGAGACGTTTTTAACAAAACCTTTTTGAAGTTTTTAGACATCTGGTGATCGTATTTACAATTTTTAAGAAGAAAAATAAATTCAACAGCTTCTATTATGAGAATACATATGTATGAAACTAAAACGGGCCAATCAGATCATATGGCTCCAATATCCGAATCAAGCTCTAACCAGTTTATTTAAAAAAACAGAGGCTTAAAATATATCAAGGTTAAACCTAATCTTCATATATTTGATATTTTTTCTCAATGAAGCAATTTTATTTCGGATACATCACTTAGAATAGAAAATATGGTGGTCGTTTTCACGTATAGCAATTAAAGTAAATAAAAAAAACCTTAATTACTTGTGACATTTACCGCATTGTATAACAGCAATTAAATTAAATAAAATACTGATGAAATTTATGCTTGTCACAAAGCTCTTAAATAATTTAAATTAAACAATAGTCACATAAGGTTAAAGTAATAAAGCTTTACGTTTCATAAAGAAACCATGACTGAAATTTATTTTCCATATCTCTTTTAGAATATAAATATGCACGTTCTCACATGACCTTATGAAGTTTTCCCAAATATCTTATTTTGGCTGTATAATATAATGTTAACATATGGATTGATGATGACTACAATTTTAAAGGGAACCTCGAAGTATTAAGCTATTAATATCATTAGCAGTCACTAGTTCCTATAAACCTGTTAATGTAATTAAAAGGCCGCGGTGGTGGTTGGTTAGGGCATCGTTCTCGTTACCAAACGGTGGTGAGTTCGAATCCCGGCTTAGCTGAAGATCCGTCGTGTTCATTAATGGCGACTGGGGCACGTTAAATCCGTCTGGTCGCAATGTCCTTCATGTTCCCATTACAAATTAATACTTCTGGGGATATTTGGAGCCAGTCTTTGGGTCTTCACTGATATCAATCTCTAAATTGGAATATTCAGGTGGTGCTGCTATCTATGAGCCAAAAGTCATACTTCTACCTTCGTATGAGGGTGCTCTATTAAAAAAACGGAAGACTCTCCCTCTCTGACTTCATTCGCTTAGTCTCTCTAACGGGCGGGTTTTTCGTTGCCAAGTGTCATTAACAACAACAACAACAACAATGTAATTAAAAGACATCGTATTCAATTGTTAATATATCTTTTTGAGAGTATCCTTGATTTAATTAAAACTATTTATATATGTGTGAACTGGTTGGTTTTGATCTTCAAAAGGATATAAATTTTTGAAATTTACATTTTTGGATAAGTTCTTGGAAATTATTTTAAGAAGATATGCGTTTTAAGAAAATACCCCTAAGTTATTAAAATTGATTTGGTTCTTCAAATTTTCAGTTGCATAATAAATTAACTTAAAAGAGATTATCGAGATGGAATATTAAATTTCTTATTTAATTATTACTCTTAAATTCCATTATGTAAAAAATGAGAAAAATCTGGAATGCGCTTTATCGTATGAATTTTTTAAAGTAAGATGTTTGGATTCAGAATTTTTTTTGACTGAATTCAAGAGATTTTATTTTATTCTAAAGTTAAGTCTGGTTTTTTAAATTATAAACTTCTGGTGACTTTATTTTATTTATAAATTTATTGAAAAGAAGAAAGATCTACCAGTCAGAAAAGTTTCGTCATTATTGAAAAGATAAAGCTCCTTTGAAATTTTTCTAAAAAGACATTAAACTTCGTAGCAATTCATGAAATTTAGTTTCACAAGACAAAATGCGCGTGATTTCATAAAAATGAAAAATGTATTTACAACTTTGTTATTTTAAATTTTTAAGCGCAAGATTTTGGAATAGATTAGTTATGAACAATGAAGAATAATTAAAAATCGTATTTATTAATGGATAAAAATTATATTCTGAGAAAGAGACTTCATCTAACCAATATATATATATATATATATATATATATATATATATATATATATATATATATATATATATATATTTAATGTGCAATCCCAAAATAATCTATTTCTTTCAACCAAATATTAATGAAACAAATATATTTTATTTTTAAATATGTCCAACCTCTCATTTTAAAACTAAAATTTAATAAGTTTTACTAAGATTTTCTGTCGGAATTATCACTCTTGATCGATCTCTGCTTTTATCTCAGTTTATCTCATTTTGTGATGAAATGGATTAAACTCAGGGTCAATTTCTAAACCAAAATATTGAACTTTGAAAATTATTTTTAAATAAAATATTGTGCATAATTTATATTTATTTTTCCATCCATCTTATTTAACTATACTACAATGATAAATAGACCATTCTTTGTATATATAAATTGTATAATACATAGGAAGAATTCTTTTTATTATTAAATTATACATAATAAAACAAAAAGTCACTAATACATGAAAAATTCATGTAAGAAAAAATGAAAACAAAATATAATTATATCATTTCTTTCCTCTTTTTTTCGTTAAAATAATTTATTTTAATTTTGTGTGTTTCATAGCAACGTGTTTTTCTTCTAGTAAACATTAAATCGAAAAAAAAAAATGTATCAATATTATTTTAAAATGATGTGAGATAATGCAATACAAATGAGGTCGACCGAAGTTGTAATATATAATGGGCCTTATAAAATTTCACAGAATAACTTATTATTTCAATGTTTAACTCGAGAGAAAGAGAGAGAGATAACACTATTACTCATTCTTTGCTCGATAACTGATATTTGCTTACTTTATAACATTCATTTCAGTTATATATTTTAGAGAATTGATGCTTAAAAGCATGGCAAACAATTTCATAATTTTTAACCATGATCAAGTACCAAAGCTGATACACAAGCTAGTACTCTGCACTTAACTCCAACTCATTATAGCAAAAAATATTAGATTAGATTTTAGAATAATTATTAGATTTAACTAGAAAAAATTAAAGATTACAATTTTGACAGATTATTGGAAGCAATTTTCTAAATAAACGCAATTCAAATTTATACCAATCAATTTGCATTTGTTGAAAGGCGATACTTTACACTGAAGATGGTCATGTTGAGAAAACCATGCTCATTAAAATTTCGAAAGGATTAATCTTCGTCTGCTGGTAAGATATAGAGAAGAGAATGCAAATACAGATATCATTTTGCCATTCGATTGTATTAAAAAAATGGTGCTAATTGGCAGAAATAAGCAATCGAAAACGTATTATAGTAACATTATGATAAATTATATATTCATTAAATTTGACACTTTTTCTTATTAGTATATATCTTTTAAAATTAATGATTTTTTCTGAACAAACATGAGGAGGAATATAATTTCATGTTTAAAACTATTTTATTAAGTTTACTTATGTGAAAATTATATAATAGTTTCTTAAAGAAAAATGGTAAGCGGTAAAAAGAATATACTGTTAATTAAATAGTATTATCATCAAATACCAGGATACTTAGAATTGTTCACTTTAGAAATATTTTTTATCTAAGCAAATGTTAAATTATTATTCTCAAGAATTTTTAGGTGAGTTCATATTTAACAAAATAGTACTCTTAATGCATTCATTTTGGTTTCATAGAAAATATAAATTCATAACAATTGTACTATATTGATAATATTTGCTTATCCTCAAAAATTTGACAACCTCAGACAAGATTCATATGATTTCGAATGCGATATTATGAAAGTACGCATTTTACATCAAGGTTATTTTACAAAGTACTTAATTATCAATAATTTTCATACTTTTATAATCTTGAATACAATTAAGCATGGTTTATCATTCTGTTCGAAATATAGTTGAATGTTAGCTATCATTTTGATTGTGGGTTATATTTATTAATTAAGAGTGATTTCTATTTGCATTTGATTTTGATTATTATATACTCAAATTCTCATTTCCTCAATTTTTTACATCATTCTTGGAAAAATAATACTAAACACCTAAGAGAATAAAATTAATAGCGTATTCATCCAGAAAAATTTCGTAATTTTTTTATTGCATTTCCATGAAAAAATTATAAATTTAAAATAAAGTTATTTTTTTTAAACATTTATAAAATTCGCAGTTATTATTCTCTCATTTATTTTTCTCATTAAAACTTTAAAATCTAATAGCAGTATATTTCTTCTCTCTCTTATCAATCTATAATAATAGATTAACATATTAGGTTAGATATTTGAGGTTTGTATAACTATCAAATAACATTTCAATCGATTTACCAAAATATTATAGTAATAAGTTAAACTGATATTTTAAGAAAATAAAAAAGTGAACATAAAATCATTAGCAAAAATTAAATTTTGGTATGCAAAGTGATGTTTTGCTCTAAGTTTTTGTATATTGAATTCAGAATACACACACACATATTTCCTTTTTTAGAAGAAAAGTTTCCAAACTTTTAAAAAAATATTTCCTGTTTGTATAATTAATAACATTTTATAAAATAAATATTTTTAAAATCAACTCGTGCTTTAATTTTTATGTATTTGTTTCTCAATTGTAGATTTTAAGTTAATTTATTTCTCTATTTTTGCATGAGTAATTAGAAGCTAAAGGAATTTCATTATTGGCAAATCTTTTTAATTTTATGAAAAATCGGTATGAAACAATATTACTATTTACTTTTAATTTTTAAGACTAAGTACAATATGATCTGATTCTATAATTTCTAATAATTGGAATTTATTATCAAGCTTTTGTAAACAAGATTAAGTATTCAGAAGAAGATAATTTTTACACTGTTTTCTCTTCGTTTGATATAACTCTTTTACAAAGATGATGATTCACTAAATTTATGATTTCCTAAGAATGTTATTTCTCTATTATTTATTTCAGTTAATTTTTTGTCGAATACAAATTATTATTTACGTATTGTGTAAGAAATTTAGAAATAAAAGATATTTCATTTAAATTTACAAAGGACAATATGATAATTTTAATTTGGGAAAATTAGCTTAAAAATTCTCTTGACAGTAAAAATTATTTTGATTTTAAGTGAATGTTTATCTTGATAAAAAAATCAGTGAGACAGTGATTGATTATTTTATTCACAAATCAAAAATTATACGAAACAAAAAATAAACTAAAAGATACTTTAAATACAATATAATTGTACTATAAATTTTAATATATATATATATATATATATATATATATATATATATATATATCTATATTTGTATTACTTTTTCTTCAAATTTGAGAAGCATGACTTTTTGATAAGTACAATTTTAAGCCATAAAATGTAATGTGCGTTAGATTTTTATTTTAGAGAAATTTGTTAGAGTCTTTATTACAATTTTGTTAGGACAGTCACATTGGAACAAACGTGAAAGGGTAATATGATCATCATTTAACAACAAAAATAATGATGCGTATCTCTGTCATGTTTAAAATCAATCTTATTTGAAGGAAAATAGTGATACAAAGTTAATAAAAGTTTCTTTTCAATTTTTCTGTTTTTTAAAATATAAATTATAATTATTTTATTAATAATAAAGAATAAAATCAATATTTTTTTAATTCATAATCATTAATCAGCTTAAACTTTAAGTAAACATCAAGTATTTTCTTTATCCCAGAGTGACATCCGCTGGTCTTTTTCATTAAATGAAGATATGGGTTCTAAAGAAAATAAAAGTGCGGACTGAAAATATTTCATAGATCATAAACTTTTATTATACCAGCTCTTAAGTAAGGCTTCAGTAACCTCCATATGGTAACGCATGTGCACGTAGAACAAATCTTAATATTATTCAAAGAGTAATAATCTTTACTCTATTGGGGGGAAGCAAAATATAATAGTACAACGTTTCTATTGAATAGTGGTATAAATAGCGTATACAGTACAAATAGCGTTTCTATAGGAAGTAAAATAAATATAATAGTACATAATAATAAGAAAAATAAATATAATAGTACACACACACACATCTGTATATGATCTGTCTGTCTCTCTGTTTATCTCTCTCAATCTATTTGTCTATGTAATAAATAAATTCTTCGTCTTATTTATATCGGTTCAAAGAAAATAAGGATTAATTAGTGATCACACTATGCATATCGAATAATAAATTTAAAATTTTACTATTAGAATATTTTTGTTAAAATTTAAAAAATGATCTAAAAGTTTTAGACAGGGACTCAAAACATACTAAAAAGGTAATTATGTGCGTGTTCCTCCATTTGTTTTAAATTAGAGTGAAGACATACAAGTTTTAAGCTTATATATTAGGTTGGGGAAAAAGAAATCCATTATTTTTACGTGAACATTATGTAACTTCTTTTGGATTCACTTTGTAAAAAGGTTTAAAACAGCTTTCATGTAGATTTTTAGGTCTTGCGCGTTACGACTGCTGACATGCGGTTAACTTCGATCATTTTTGATATTTTTATAGACATTTTCGACGATGCTGTATCCACATGCGAGGTGCATCTCTAACATCAAAAATACCCGGACGGAATCGACGAAACGAAAATTGTATGTAACTGGTTGTTACAGTCTTATATAGGACGATAAACCCTTTTCACAATTTTAGCCACCCGGCTATCTTTTTTCGCCTTACAAGAGAAAAACGAAAAGGTATCGAATTTTCTGTTTGTTGTCTTCCATTTTTAAAACCTTGTACTCGTAACTGAATTAATCAAACAAAAAACTGCAAGACGATATTTTGGTGTCAAATGTCACCTTTCCAACGAGCATAAATCTGAAATTGTTTGATAGATACCTCACGAGATATCGATCACTACAGACGTCTACCGAAAAAATAATGGATTACTTTTTCCCCAAACTAATAGATTGTCATAACTAGAAAATTAATTTGAAATATTTCTTCATAAACTGAATTTTTTCTGAAATGACAGTATTGAAAAATTTATAATACCTCTTTTCATAAAAGAATATAATAAACGTCTTTATAAAACTTTGATTTCAGTTTTTCTATAAAATTTAAATATAAAGTGACTTTATTAATAATCTCAGATATGGAATATACAAGTAAGTTTGGAAAATCCAGATCGTACAAAGTTCGCTAATATTTCATAGTCCCTTATTTGCAAATATTAAATACAAAATATTTTTTGATATTAATCATGTTCATAACACATCGTTTTAAGACACTTCTGTATGCTTGTGTTTATTCATACTATAGGTGTATAAGTTTTTCTGAGGTGCTTGAATTTATTTTTATAAACAATTTTTGTTAAATACAAAAAAAAAAAAAAAAAATAAAAAATAAAATTGGTCTTTTTAAAATTTTGAATGAAAATGATTTGCAGTTTTCAATATATTTAAGAAACTTGAATTGAGGAAATAAAAAAAATAATATTCATGGTAAAATATTAAAAGTTCTCACTACTTTTATTACCAACTTGAAAATACCCATTTTTTTTCAATATACAAGGCAAATAAGTTTGTTCAAATTTTTGTAGACTACATTTTTTCATGCTATATTTTTAATATATTACAAACATTCAATACTTAATGTATATAAATAACTGATATATTTTTATTTTAAAAATGTGCAGTAAATGATTTGTGACGAATTTGTTTGATTCCTACAAGTCCCTAATTTATGGCTGAGTATAATTGGGTTAAATATTACAGAACATCATTCTATTTAATAACTTTAGAGTGTAGAAAAAAAAGATATTTTTTACAGCTGAAAAAAGGAAGGATTTTGATACTAAGCATAAATAAAGTCATAAGATTTAATATATGCAATTTTTTCCTTATTTGTTTCTGTAAAATTTTCTTTTTAACTGAGAAAATAATGGGAAAAATAAAATTCCTTACAATGCTTTCAATAATTTGATATTATTTCTTTTGATGTAAATTTTACTTCAAATGGTTTATTAAATTCTATTGTTTCCAAAATCTTTAATTTTATATTATATGACTGAAATGTCCTATCTCAATTTTAAAAATTTGAGCTACGTGACAAATCTAGAGTTTTTTTATAACAATAAAAACGTTTCTTTTATATCTTATAAAATTCTTTTATCATTTTTTTGTAGTTAACTAATGTATGCAAATGCATTATTATAATATAAGATTATAACATAATATATAACTGTAGGATTATAACATAATTTGCATATCTTTTGGAAAACGAATCTTCGACCGTCTGCACATTGAACTAATTTACATTTTTATTTCGTTTTGCGTTTGAGAAAAGTATTTTACAAGATTAGGTTAGAATAAAAAAATTTTTAATCATCAGAAATATTTTAAAAAATGATTGATCTCAAACATTTAAATATTCTTATAGAATTATGTATTTTTTAAAATATGATACACACGAAATTTTAATCTATATTTAGGTTTTTATATATTGAAAAGCGATGTTATTAGTTTATGTATTTCAAAATTAATTTTATATCTGAAAATAAGAAGTTGTTAATGTACCCTTAAAATAGTTTTATACGATAAAATTCTTTTTTTTATAATTTTGTTTTTGTTTATAATTTATTTTTGAACTTATGTAAAATGAATATAGAATATTCTATATTTTACTATGGAACGTGGAGATTTCTGTTTACTATAATACAAATTAAAGTGAATTTGAGATGCGAAGTATTTGTCTTTTATGTTGAGAGATCAGTCCAAATTTTAATTAATTGATTTAATATTATAGTTGATTTATTACATCGAAATAATGTTTCAAAATATCTTATATATTCTTATAGAAAATTTATAATTCCATTAACTGATTATGTCGTGTTTTAACACTAATCTGAATTTTTAAAAAAGCTGGAAAAAATAAAAGTAATTAAATAAATGTCCAAAGATTAAATATTAATTAAATATTTTATCCCACTATATTTTACAAAACTTAAAATTTTTTGTAAAATATATTGGGATTTCGAAGTAGGTTTTGATATGATATTATAATAATATAAACTTTAATAAAGTATATTAAAAATAATCATAGATGCACCATTAATTAACGTTGATATTATATTACACATGCTACATTAATTTACTTAATAGAATGATCAGTTAAAATTTAAACGGCTTAATATGTAAAATAAAACATAAAAATATTTCTTTAGATAAAAATAAATAGATATAAGGGTAAAACTTCCATATCTCTGAAATATTTTAATAAAATGTCTAATATAAATTTTATTTCACTTGAATTAAATTATTTTCTAAAATTTTATAGTTTGAAAATAAATTATTTAATGTGTTTTTTGAAAAATACATGTTGTTTGTATTTCTTAGTTATTCATTTTAAATAATACAGTATTAATAACTTTATTAATTAAATGAGTTGCTTATTCTGTGTTCATATTTTGAAATAAAAAAAAAAAATTAGAATCATTGAAAGAAATGTCGATTCATAGCCAATAACTTTAGTTACTTAACTCTATTGTAAAAAATATTAATTATAATTAATTTATTTTTTAGTTTAATAATTAAAAAGTACCTTTTTTATACTTCTGATAAATTTTACTTACTTACTTGCTAATAGTTATAATATTATAAACATAAAAATTATTATTTTTTACTTAATAAAAAGCTATTTTTTCATTATGTATAAAAAAGTTCATCTTTTTAAGTTTGTATCAAGTAAAACAATTAGAGTTTATTTAGAAATAAAATGTTTATATATCTATCCATTTAAAGCTATAGGTTCCATTACAAAATTATTAGAATGTTTCCATTGACATTAAATTTGTCATGTCATAAATCTGAAAATGATGTTATCGACATATTATGAATTGGTTGGGTTTAGTGGTGCAAGGCCCAAAAAGGACAAGCAGCAAGAAGGGAGGGAAAATATGATTATAAGCAATAATTCTGAGTTTAAAAATTCTAGTTATTTGAAAGAAGTTAAATTAAAAAAACGATACATTTTTCAACGAATTCTATAGAAGTAAAAATTAATTATCAGAATAATTAGATATACTTATTTTAATTGGAAAGAATAAAGAATAACTGAAAAATTATAAGCAATGCATGACTATGGAATATTACAATTTCGTTAAAGAAAATCATAAATTTTATTCAGTTCAATATATGGTGTTTAATTACTTTTAATTAAATAAATATTTTTTTGGAATTAAATTAGGAACAAGGAAAATAATTTAATAATTATTTTATTAAAAATTGTATTAATTTCTATGTAAAACAAATTTAAAATTTTTGTTGTTGCTGTTACTAATGACACTTGACTACGCCAAGCCCGCCCGTCAGAGACTAGGCGAATGAAGTCAGAGAGAGAGAGAGAGCGTCTTCCGTTTTTTGAATAGGGCACCCTCATATGAAGGTTGAAGTACGACTTTTGTTTCATAGATGGCAGCACTATCAGAATCTTAAAATTTAGAGATTGAAACCAGAGAAGACCCATAGCTTGGCTTCAACCACCCCCCAGAGGTATTAATTTGGAATGTGGGAACATGGAGGACATTGCGACCCAACATATTTTACGTGCCCCAGTCACCATTAGTGAACACGACGGATCTTCGGCTAAGTCGGGATTCGAACTCACTACCTTTTGGTAATGAGATAGACCCCTAATCAACCAGGTCAACAAGGCCCTTTAAAGATTTCTTTAAATTATAAATAAATTAGCTTATTCGTTGTTCATTATATTCAGAACATGTTAATATTTAGAATAGTGGGAAGAATTACGATATTTTTTAAGCAGAACTGTATAAAGAATGTAATACAATTGTATTTATTAAACGTGATAATTTTCTAATTATAAAAATTAAAGTACTTTACTATGTAAATATTAAAAATAGTAGGAACAAAGTATTAGCAACATTTTCATGTACAGCTTTTTAAAAGCCAGAGGTAGCTAAGTTTTAAATTACGAATGTATTTTTTTAATATTAATTAAAATATCTTAAAATAAAAATTCTTATAAATACTAAAAAGATTAGATGAGAATAATGGCTTCAAAACTTGAGATTAGAATTTTAGTCCTCATCACATTGAGAAATTAAATAACCACTTCTAAATTAGATTCAAAAATATAAAATTAAAAAGGATTCCTCAAAAGTGTCAAAATTCTAATAAAGAAATTGTATCATACACACTCATAAAAATATGCAAATTTAGAAAAAATACTTAGTGAAAATAAATAAATAAATTAAAAAAGTATCTCTTTCTTACAATATTTCTTAAAACATTAGGCAAAATCTCTGTTTTTTATAAATCTAGATTTAGAAAAATTTTTTAAATTTTATTTTACAGAATAATTATGCTTCAAATATGTTAAAGGGTTTGTTGTATAAATTGACATTATACAACAAATCCTTTATATTTTTAATTTATTTTTTTTGTGGTTTTTAACCACTTCGTACACTTGGTACATAGATTCTAATGATACTAAAAAAATATACTCAACCTTAAGGGAAACAGATGAATGCATTCCTAAATATGCGATCCTCAAGATAAAATATGAAGAAGGCAAATAAATGATTTTGATTTGCTTATTATTTTTTGTATTGACAAAATGATAATTTGAAAAAATCTCATTAACATACAAAATTGTATTAACATCCGCAGAAGGATCATTATTTTATGAAATTTTGTTTGATGAAGGACATCATGTAGAAATGGTATCACGTGATGCATGCCTTAAGTTAAGCTGGCGTTTCAAAATCACTGATCCATAATATTTTGAAAAGTCTTTCGTAGTTTCTTGAGCTCAATACTGAAGCATTAATAATATCTTTTGAAAAAGCATGTACAAAAACAAACCATAACTTTAAAAATTCATTAAAAGCAATTATAAGAATATGCAAGATTTCAGACACCAAATAACGAATGCTAATCTCATGTCATACTGCTAAATTGTTGCTTCAAATTCCATCCAGAAATTAGACAAGATTATTGCTGAATAAAGAAAGACTGAGCATCGATAGTAAATAAGTTTTGTGAGAGCTAGTTGCTGCTTTCTGATAGTTTCATGATGTAACTGTTTTGTAACTCGTATAATCAAATCAATGGAGTAAAACCGAAATTTTTCGCCACTGTATGTGATTATGAAAGTTTTAAAGAATGAAACTTTCAGAAATTCTAATTATGGTTTAGGCTTTTATTTACATAAATGCTACATTTTTGTTTTTCACATTTTTTCAAAATTAAAATTTCATATATTTTACACTTAAAATAGTTTCCTTACAAAAACCAGTTGACAAATTAATGATGTTACTTAAGACACTTCATTTATTCCTGATGAATAAATGAAAATATTCAAAATCAAATTGATGTATAAATAGAAATTAAATTCAAAACACGCATTTTATCCTTTTTATTTGTTACTGTAATGGTATTGTACCTATTGTTTGAGAGTTGAAAGGAGAAATATTCAATTGAAATGATAAAAGTCATAGCAAAAGAAAAACATGAAAATTAATTATAACCTAATTAAAAATAATGATGCATTAACATCAGTTTACAGGATAAAAGTATAATTAACATTCTAATTTTTACGAGCTGAGACAAAAATGAAATGTATATACTAATATTAAATAAATAAAAATCATGTTTATACTTATATAAATTAAATAAAAATGAAAAATGTATTTGGAATTCCATTTAATAAAAATTCATGAATTAATTATAATTTCGATTTTCTTGTATTTAAAAATTAAGACATCATCAAATTTTTTTTTCCAGATTACTATAATTTTAAGATTGACTTTAATTATCTGAAATGTTTATTTAATCCTTTTTTTCCGAAAATATTCCTCCGTGAGAAGAAAACATGATCGTTAAATAACAATTACGCGTCAATATTAAGAAAAAGGAACTTTGCACCTTTTTTAAAACATTGCATTTTCTTAGCTCATTATCTTTTCTTAGAATGCTAATTTAGGTCATATTGATTAGTTAATATTCTCACTTAATGAACTTCTTTCTTAAAATAAAGTACTTTACAAGGTGTGCATTTTGTACCAATAATCTTTCTTTTATTTCTATTTCACAGTAATTTTATAAAACTTGCTATTTAGTTCTGCTACTTTTTTACATTTGGTACATTTTTATGTATTTAGGATATCATATAAGTTTTCGACTTTGAAAAATATTATTGCTTTTTTTTTAACAGTTTTTGGAAAAAAACAATATTACACGGAATTAATTTCCTAGGAATATATGAAATATTTTTATTCATATTTTATATTAGTTTGGGGAAAAAGAAATCCATCATTCTTACGTGAACTTTTTGTAACTTCTTTCAGATTCGCTTTGTAAAAAGGTTTAAAACAGTTTCCATGTAGATTTTTAGGTCTTGTGTGAAGCTACGACTGCTGACATGCTGTCAAGTTTGATAATTTTTGATATTTTATAGACATTTTCGACGATGCTGTATCCACATGCGAGGTGCATCTCTAACATCAAAAATACCCGAACGGAATCGACGAAATAAAAATTGTACGTAACTGGTTGTTACAGTCATATATAGGACGATAAACACCTTTCACAATTTTAGTCACCTGGTTAGCATTTTCGCCATTATAAAAGAAAAATTAAAATGCATCGAATTTTCTGTTTGTTGTCTTCTATTTTTAAAACCTTGTACTCATAACTGAATTAATCAAACAAAAAACCGCAAGAGAATATTTTAGTGTCAAATGTCACCTTTCCGACGAGCATAAATCTAAAATTGTTTGATAGATACCTCACTAGATATTGATCACCACAGACGTCTACCCAAAAATAATGAATTACTTTTTCCCCAAACTAATGTATTTTCGCGGTTTACGAATTACATATTTTCTTACAATCTTCTAATACGGTAACACAAGTTTCTTTTAGGATAAATTAAATACCTCACTGTCTTACCCCTGATCAAACGAAAATGCCAAAGACTGTCACGGATCATATATTTCTTATTACCAAGCACCTCCATACATTTTTTTTGGAACACAAACTTTTCAATCCGATAACTAATTTCTTTCGTCATAATTATTTCTTTTTGCATCATTTTAACACTGAAGTATTATCTATTAAGTAATCTAACTGTTGTCTAATTCATTAAATGCTTTGCGTATGTTGTATATATGATGACATTTATTAGTAATTCTTTTTTACACAATTTTTCTTTCAAAATAAACAGAAAGTAGATAAATATTAAATAACTTACAAAATACATTTAATGTCATTTATGCAACATGTATATACTTTTATTTTAATAAAAAATATAATTAATTATTTATAGCATCATTTGTGGAATTATAAATTGACTTTCTATTTCTTAATTTTGTTCTGAAATGATACATCAATTTAGTAATAAATTGATGAATAATTTCAGAACAAAATTTTTGACAGCACGTTGTGCCCAAGGTTTCGTGTAATTCTGTTCATGTAAAATACTGTTTGTTATTGTTTTTCTAACCATTCTTTTTGTATAAGCATAACTAATTATAAGTCAAAAACAAAGTATACGTTTTAAAATATTTTTATTGCCAAATTTTATTATTATAAATAGACCTTATTGAAGCATTTTACATTAAAAATTTTTTATTGTATCACAGTCCTTTATTAATTCACTTAAATGAGTTTTAGATAAATGTTTTCATATAGAATGAAGAAAAGTCTGTGGAACATTATAATTTTACAATATAAAATTGAACACAACAATTTTATTTTTTTCTTACATTTTTACATGAACTATCCTTGAAAGTGTTTCAAATTCTTAAACAATGTCACCGATCTGGTTTAACAAGGATTTTAGCTTATATTTATTATTTAAAACAATTTAAAACAATTTTGGCTTGTTTTGATGTGTTAAGGTGATTTGGGAGGGTGATCACATTTTGTCTTATTGGGTTCTGGAGCTCCTTGGGTTGGTATCCCCATTAATCTGTTGTGGAAAAGAGGGTGCAAGCTCAAGTGGGATCGCGTCATCTGACCATGGTTCAAAATTACGAAGCGCTTGGTGATGGATGAATATTCCAAGCTCGTTAACCTTAAAGTACAGTCCGGGGCTTGCTTGAACCACTTTGTATATATTAAGACAGTCATATTTGTTTGAAAATTCTTTGATTTTCAGTAATATGATTAGTTGATTTCCTGTAATGAAGAAATTCAATTTTCTGTCATTGATATTCAGATTTTCTATTTATGATGATTTATAAGGTAAAAAATTCATTAAAAGATACAATTAATTGCTAAAGAATATTCAGTTTTTCTTTTTTCAGGCTATTATTAGATCACAGGATACTAAATGTTTTCTAATTTTAATGTTATTGGAAATCTTTGCGATAGCTTCAAGTGAACAATTATTGCTTCTCTTAATACTGCTAACAATATCTGATAAAATTTGAATTCAATAGTAAATGGCCATTGCTATTTTATGATTATTTCACTAAAAGAATGGAATTTTTGGTTTCTTTAACATAAAAATTCTTGTACATAAAAATTATTTTTTTTAACAATTAAAATTTTGTTTTCGAATTTTAAATATTATAAGAGTATTTAAAGTTATTTCATACAGTGAAATATAATTTATAACTTTTATGAGTTTTTTACAAATGAATTAGGAAAGTAGAATTACATTTTGGTATTATTCTAATATTTTGTAGTATAAGACATAATCTTCTTTTTAAAAAAATAAAATTTTCTTATTTTACAACAACAATCTTTTTATTGAGAAATTCAAGTTCTGAATTATTGCTAATAATAGTTCAGATTACGTCTATAATAGCAATTTAGTTTTTTCGATATGAAAGACATTTGATTGTTTAGTTAAATAAATAAACGAATATTATGTGATAAACAACCGATGTTTGTAATCTTCAGTATTTACAGGTTAATTAATAAAGAAATTTCTATTAATATTTTGGTATCGAGTATTACTAAATTAACTGCAGTATTCTATTATAGATGAGTACAACACAGAAGAGTATTCTTTGCTATCATGGATGAAGTAAATGAATAGAAGTAAATCTAATTCATAAGAGAAGAAAAATTGTTGTACGTAGAAAAGAAGAAAATAGCAAATGTTTGTGGTTTTGTTCTACCAGAAATAATCCATAAATATTTTCCTCTGAATAAATAAAGCAGATTTATTGTTAAACTTTTCTACGTGGGAAAAATAACCACACATTAAACATTGTAGATGTGTTGCAACGCAAAGTCTTTATGGAAGTAAGGATTCTATATATACTAATAAAAATTATGCTTTTTCACAATTGTGACTTTTTATTTTGTTTTAGTGATCAAATAATTATATTTTTTTTACAAAAAAAATCTTAAATTATTCTTAAATACTAAAAATATAAAAAACAAAAGTTTTTAATATGTATCTTTTTATTTTATTTAAGTTAAAAGATGAGACAGATTTTATTGAAAAACTTTATAAACACATTTTCTGAATGTTAAATGCTGCATAACTCATTTTAATAAATATATCATTTGACGAATACATTATGTTTTCAAAGATTTTATTATTTTTAAATTAATTCATAATTTATAATTGCTTATAACTTCTTTTTGCCATTTGTATGACTTAAACAAAATATATATCAAAATATGAAAAACTTGAATGATTGACATGCTCTTGACGTAATTTAGTTCCGTAAAATAAATTCTTCACATAATAGAAAATAAGATTTGTATCATTTTTAAAATATAATTAAAAATAGAACACAGATTTTTTTTATCTTATATAATCTTGAGGTTTAAGTTACATCATAATAAACAGAGTGAGTAAAATTAAAGTATCTCTTTAAAAAATGATGAAATAAAATAAGAAATAACTGGAATATGCATACTAATTTTTAACAAATTCTTTTTCTAAAATGTTTTTGGAGAACTTTTTTCTACACATCTTACATCTATAAAAAAATTTTTTTTATTTGTATCTATAATAATTGTTATCAAAAGATAACATAATTGTTAACATGACGTAAATAATATAAATAAAATAATTGTCCCAATAAATAATATGGTTAGTTTTCTTTTACTTTCTTCCTATTACAAAGAATAAGAATTATATAAAGCATAAGAATTATTACAAAGAATCAAATAAGGAATAAATTAATTAGAATATATTAAATACTTAATTTATTTAATATATTTTAAATAAGTTATTACTTTTATCAAATTTAAATAAAATCAGTTACTTAAAAAAAAAGGATTTCAACCTATATATCCCTTATTTATAACGATTCATGCTTGTTTATAAAAATGTGTGTGTATGAAGATAATATAATAAGTAAAAATAACTCTTTGTAGAATTCTTAGTATGGATTGCAAGGTTATTTTTAGTGATGCTTTTTTATGAAGAACAATAATCAATCTAGATAAAGCAATGTTTTCATTTATTGAATGTTACTTTTGTAACTTATTAAATCATTAAAATTTTCTTAATAGTTCTCTGAATAGTAAAAATATTTTCTTTAAAAATGGTTCAATGTTAAAGACCCATTTTAACTGATATTAAGAAAATAGGATTGAACAATTAATATGCATCAAAGTACCTTTATTTTATATAATATTATATAATATCAAAAATGATACTTATTCACTGTTTACTTAGTACATATAAATCTCAGTAAATTTTTTTTATCAAATTAAAAAAACTAGTGTTTTTGTGGTTCAATTTTTCTACTTAATATGGGGTAACTTTATTATATGATGGTTTGATTTAGGGAAAATTCAAAATTATAAAAAAATATTCTTTAAAATAGAGCCATATTCCTTTTTTAAAAGAATATTATTAATTTTCCTTTTCTAGCTTTGCAACCACATATAATTAATACAAAATACTTCTAATCATCTTCATTTATTGGAACTAGAGTAAACTTTTTACTGTAGCATTACTGTTGGGATTTTTATTGAGAGGTCATAATTTTAATTCTCTTTTTCACTACACTAAATTATACTTTTTTTATTTCTATAATGGCGGGCAACCTTGAGCAAGTAAGTACATTAGCTCATTTGCAGCAACAAGGCCGGAAACTGCTATTCATTTTATCGTTATCCGGTGGGCACCTGTGAACCAAGTCACGGAGGTACGAGTTGCACCGCCCTCACCACAAATCCGTTTATAGAGCGGGCCACATTCATCCGTCATCTGAGGAAAGTTTAAGAAACACAGATGAAGTACATCCATGCCCGAGCCGCCGGGATTCGAACCCAGGCCCACCTCATCCATAGTCAGTTACGCTAACCACTAGACAGGTTGGGAGGAATTGAATTATACTGACTAAATTAATTTTCGTTAAATTGTTTTTAAATTAACTATCAAATGTATCAAACTGTAAAAATTTTTTAATTATTATTATTAATTTTAGGCTTTATTTCATTCTGAATATTTAGGATATATTACAAGATTATGAACACTTTTTGTCTCTTAGATTTAAGAATAATTTTTATGCTTAATTTAAGATTAATTTTTATGAAATGTCATAGATATTAATAACTAATATCGATAATAAATTTTAGGAATTATAATAATTAATATTCAGTTAATTATAAATGTTTACAAAAATGTTTAATTAAAATAGATAAATTAGTAGTAAATAGTTATAATTAATTGTATACTTGATTTTGTGATTTCAAAAATTATTCTTGACATTAAATACTAATGGCACATCATTTCATAAAATTTATACTGAAATTTAAATAAAGCTTTGTGATTTTGAGCTATAATGAAGTGGTAATAAATCGTTGCATAAAATCTTAGTAGCACTCAAGTTGTTTTATAAGCATATTAATTTTAAACTTAAGTAGATTTTTTTTATTATTATCTAATATTTTACTTCATTTAGCTGAGTTTATTCCATTTATACTTAATTAGCAGGAACTTCTAATTTATTTTGATAAATTTCTTATAATTTTTTTCAAATTATTTTGATATTTAACTAAGTATATATTATAACTAAATTATTTTGGCTGTAAGTTTTTTAATATTCTTCAAACTTAAATAGTTATAAAATTGAAACAAAGATGCTTACTGAAAATGGAATCTTTTTTTATTTAAAAGAAAATTCCTGCTTAGTTCCAAATGCCATTCCACTAAATTGCATAGTTAATGTTGTCCTCGTAGGTGATTGTACTTTTATTTTAAATTTTGAGTAAAGCGATGTGAATCCTTTTAACAAAATTGGGTGAATATATTTTATTGGAAAATGTATTTTTTCTCTAAATAAAGTTGTTATGAAGTTTAAATTTGTGTTTAAAATGGAAATTTATGTAAGCATTTTAATGTTGATGTTGATGTACGAAAAAATGCCTTTACTAAAAAATAAAAAATATCACAATGGTAACTGGTTTAAAATATATTATACACTAAAACTTTTGAAATTTAAAAATTCATCATGTATATTTTAATTAAAAAAATTTATTTAATGATATTTTTATACAATAAATCTAAATATTTTTCCATATAATTTATAAATCATAACATTTTTAAATATAATTTATAAGGAGTTTTGGCTAAATATTATAAATAGTTTTCAGCTAAAATTTGTTTATTTATGAATAACTGAGAAAACAGCAATATATAAATTTATTAAATAAAATTGTAAAAAAAAAATCTTGAATTTAATATAAAGAAAACTTGAATGGAATTATGGAATACTTTTCATTAAAATTTATTTTTAAATTTTTTTTATATTGATTAGAAACATTTCATTTTATATAAGGAAAGAGTTCTTTACTTATGAGGAATTTTTGTATATAATTGAGATAGCATCCTATAATACGAAGAAATCTTAAACTTATAAAATAAAGTACCTTATTTCAAAACAAAATTAGGATTTTAAAGCCTTAATTTAAATTAATAATTTAATTTTAGTTTTTCAATAAAAATTTATTGAATTTTATTTATAATATTAATATATCTATTAATAATTATTATCTAAATTTTATTAAAATGATTTTTGAAGAAAATCAGGGAAAAATCGCTACAAAAGTATTGGGTTACCTTCTTTATAATGTCGATAAAGAACATTTCTGAAATAAAGAATATTGAATATTTTATGTTAGAATTTTTAACTAATATAAACCTAAGCATTTAAATTGTGACATTGTCATATTGATAGGCATATCACATATACCTGTTCCATATTTCTATCTCATGGAGGGAAAATCTCAAAGATTTTATGTACCTGAGATAATAGAATTCCTCCAATAACTCCAGATGCACTTACGTTTTATCTTCCAAAGATATTGAAATTTTATTTACAAGAAAGGAATAAAGTTTTATGGTCTAAGAAAAATCTTTACACGGATTCATCAATTTAGATCTGAAAACTTATGAATGGGAAAACAGACTTCTTCTCGACAATTTGAAACTTTTCTATTCTTAAGTGAAATAAAATTTAGTACTGTGATTACGCGTTATAAATAAGTACCAACTGTTTTTTTCTTTTTACATTAGTGAATAATCTGAAAATATAAAAAATGTAGTATTTATTACAATGTTATTAATTTAATACATTCATGGTTTTTAAAATAGGACAAGTTAAATGTTAATTTTATCTGATAATTAAATACAAAATGTAATTATTGTTAGTCTTTCTCATAACAGCCTAATAAGAAAAGATATTTAATTATTTGAGACAAAAAACTTGAAAACAAAGGTTATTTAAGGACTTTATATGCATATAATTATACTTTTGATTTTTTCTAGATAAATTTATTATTTTATATGACAAATACTTCTTCAATTAGCATTAGTATGCCTTCTTTATTCATCTGTATATCACATCTTTTGCAAAATGAAGGGAGTATAGAATTCTGTGGATTTTGTTGAAAAGTAATAAAGGAACCAATATAATTAATCTAAAATACTAAGATATTTGCTCTTATAAGTAAGCTTAGAATACTAATTTTAATTAAAGACGAAGGCAAAATATAGAGTTATTTACATAATTACTTTTTTAATGAAGGAGCTTGGAATGAATTGTAAGCTTAGGATACCAAAGATACATTTTGATTAAAGATGAACGCAAAGTATTCAGTTATTTACATCATTAGTTTTCAATGAATGACTTCTATATTTTACATCATGTTTGTTTAAGAAAAATGACTATGACAATGTGATGACTCGTCTACAATTTACTACGAAACTCGTTTACAATTGTCTTATTATCACAACATTTTTCATTGATTTTTGATTAAGACTATAATGGTCTAGAAGCTTTGCAATGGCGGAGTAGTTTCTGATTCCTATTGATCCCGGGTTCAAATCCCAGTTTGGACATGGATGTTACTTTTTCTCTTTCTGGTTTTTGAGATGATGAATGAATGTGGCCCACCTATAAGCGGGTTTGTAACGGAGTGACATGCTTATATCCTTAGTGATTTTTTTCCACATGTGCCCATCGATAACTGCAAATGAGTAGCACAGCTGTTTCTTTCCTTGTAACGAAGTTTAGTCACCCAGAGCCCACCGTTAGGAAAAAAATAACGGCCTATCTAGTAAAATATATTTGCAATGTTTTTATATTTTACTAAAGATGAGCTATTATAAAATTATATTGTATGAAATATAATGATTTAGAGAGATGAAAGATTTATTGAGATGTAAGAAAGAAAATTTATGGCTTAATTTTTCTTCCTTTTATTTGAATACTTTTTTCTTTTTACTTTAGTTAAATAACACACTATACCTTATTTTAAAAAAGTAATATAGAAAAAATCTTGAAGGGGAAATTGTTTCAAAATACTGTCTTTTTTAGAGACACGAATAATGAAATCTCATATTCTTTTCATTTAAAAATATTCTGATGAAAGGTAATACAATATAACATAAGTCAGCATTATTCATTGACAATATTTTGATTTTAAACTTTTTAATTTTTGTTGATGAATATAGTATTAATATGCAATATAGTTCGTAATAATAAATTTATTCGTCATTTATGAGTAATATTCAGTCATTTATGAGTAATTTATTTGTTTAATATTTACACCGGGTAGTTTTTAAGAATCTTTTGGCAATTTATAATATAATATTTTGTAATACCTTTTATAAATATAAAAAAAAGATTCCATAGGGTCTTAGATTTTTTTATTTACATTTAGTAATAAAATAAATTTACATGTTTTACAGACTACTTCTTGTAACTAGATTAAATAGGGTAAAATAAGCAATCTCTGAAAAATAGCAATCTCTAAAAAAGTATTATTTATTATCTTTTTGTGAAATTGACTTGACTCAAATTTTTGTTATGTAATATTAAATCCAGATTTACATTAAGAAAAATATAATGTGAATGAAAGAAAAATAAATAAAAATTTCATAATATAACAACATAATAAGGATATGAGTGACATATGTAGCATATTTTTAAAACAAAATGTTCAACAACTAGAGTTGTATTCTTATAACTATCAATAGAATTTAAGAATTATAGTATTACCAGGATTGTAAAGTTGATTATAAACTGCTTCATTTATTAAAATTGAGCTTATTTAATACTTAGTTTTGAAAAATAAGAGGTAAATACAAAAAAGTTTCTGGCTATATCTTATAAATTTGAAAATAATCTTACACTAGCAGTTGAAATGATATAACATCCACTTAGTAACACGGATTCTTTGTAGAATAATTTAAAAATTATAACAGATCAAATAGACTTATTTTAAGTGTATTTAGTGGAAAAAAACTATGCAGTAAGGTAATATTAAATGATAAATTAATTATCTTATAGAGAAATTTCTCAAAGCAGTGAATAAAGCTGTTGTTTGAACTCACATAGTTCCAAAAACGAGTAAATTTAGAAGAATGGTACTATTGTATTTGGAAATTAAAGCTTCACAATGAAAAGAGCTTAATGGAACTAAAATTTAATTAAATGACAGAAATAAACGTTCTGAAAAATATCGCTTTAAAATGGATGAACTTTTTCGATAAGGAAATAATCGGATTCGTCTAATCTCATTTATGTTAAGAATTATTAATCCCTGACTAATTTTCTACAAGGAATAAAATGAAATTGGTATTCTTTATTTAAATTATTATGGTTAGAAATTACATGTTTGTTTCTGAAACTTTTATTCAATGAAACAAATTTAACTTTGAATTCTCGGTATAAAAGCCATTTTAAGGAGAGATAAACTTATGACAAAATTAATCTCTTGGTTTATGCATTAAACAGATTAATTTTGATGTCACTGAAATATATAATTATTTATTTTCCAGGTATGCATATTATTAAAATACCAGATATTTGGATATTTGGAATTCTTACAAATACTCTAAAATAGGAAACTTGTATAAAACAAACTGCAAAGTATATTTATCTTATATTATCTTGTGTGATTAAGGTAATTAATTTCCCATCAGATAGGTCTAGATTTTAATTATACTGCAAAGATATGGATCTTCGTTTGTTTTGAATTTTTTTTTATTATGCATAAGAGCTGTCTTCAGATAATTTCTATAATTAAAAGCTAGAATTTCACCAAAAACTCACTGTAAATGTTTAATGAGGGATTATTATTTCACAAATTAATAATTAGAAACATATTGTTTTATTGATAATTTGCTTTGTTGCTGTTGTTTCTGATGAGCTTGGCAATGCCAAGCCCGCCCGTCAGAGACTAGGCGAATGAAATCAGAGAGAAAGCGTCTTCCGTTTTTTTGAATAGAGCACCCTCATACGAAGGTGGAAGTACCACTTTTGGCTCATAGATGGCAGCACCATCTAAATCTTCCAATTTAGAGATTGAAACTAGTGAAACCCAGAGTCTGGTTCCAGCCATCCCCAGAGGTATTAATTTATAATGGGAACATGGAGGACATTGCGACCCGACATATTTTAGGTTCATTAGTGAACACGACAGATCTTCTGCTAAGCCGGGATTCTAAATCACCACCTTTTGGTAACGAAAACGACGCCCTAACCAACCAGGCCACAGCGGCAATTGATCATTTATTTTAATGTATTTTAATAAAAATCCGTAAAATTTTATATTATTGATAAAAATTATTTTATGAAAATATGTGACAGTTTATTGTAGAACTCTATTCTTTCATGAAAATACACAATCCCAAATTTCTTATTGTTCTCAATAGTTTGGAGTTATGTGAAAACATTCTTATTTTTTTCATTGCTCTAAATTTCAAAAAAAGTTTAAGAACATAATAAAAGTATGAAGACTCAATAGTACATGAGAAAAAAGGTTTTTTGTTAAAATGAAAATGTGTATTTTCTCCAAATTATCAAAATTTAAAAAGTAAAATATTTTTTCTCTTGTTCACTGTAAATATTGCCTTAAAAAGCAAGAAATAAAAAAAAAACTATTTTGGATTCCTATTGAATATTAATACACTGTAAAACATTATTTATGTCAATATATTTTCATTTAAATGCTTAAGATAAATCATCTGCATTGCATGACATCTCACTTATTGTATGGTATCAAAACTAGTATTATATGATATAAAATGTAACTACGCAAATGTACTACCAAAAATACTTGGAAAATAAATCTAATAAAAATAAACTAAGTTAATTTTACTTAACTTAAAAGATTTTGAATTTTTATAAACATAATTCTATTGTGTTTTAAAAACAATACATGGTTCTTTTTTAATCTAAACATCACATTATCACATCTGTTTTTAAGTTTTTATTATGAAATTTGAAAATGATAAAAAAAGTTCAAAAGAGCAATTAGCTGAGGAAAAAAAATTATTATTTAAAAAAAATAATGCAGCATTAAAGAGGAAGCTTATGTATACTTAAAAAAAATAAGAAAACAAAATTCAACTATTTGTCAGTCAATGTAAAATACTTTATTACTGGATAATTTTATTATTGAAATGTGTGTTGCTGAAATAAAAAAATGTAAATTTTATAAGACTTCATGTGCACAGCAAAAAAGTATATGAGCAATCAAAATTCTTTTTATACATTTATTAAAGATGGCAGATTTCTCAAATTTCTTGAGAAAGTAAGCAGTTTAGTAAATTAGATAAATGAAAAATAAAATTAACTTCAATAAACGAGTACTGTTTGGATCAAATAAATTTAAGCATTTTTAAACCCTTCTTAAAAACTATATAAGCTATATACTATATTTTAAAAATATTTGAGCAATATTGCAGAAATAGAAATTTGAGAATTTAAAAATATTAATTTAAGATTGGAAAATATAATTTAAAACTATGAATGTGCTCCAAAATATATAACTAGAATATACATGTAAGCAAATACAACAATAATAATACCACATTAGTTATTTCTTAAAACTTAAAGAAATAGATTTTGAATTTTAAGTGTTTATTTTAATCTGCAAAATACACACACACACATTAATTAAATTTTTTTTGAAAAATATCTTGGTATAAGAATAGTAATAAAATTTTTCAAACAAAATATCTACTGTGAGATTTTATAAATTAAAAATAAATTGTAATTTTTGAATATTTGTCTACTAGATTAAACTTCAACAAATTATTTCACTCAAATAAAAGTTATTGTAGCAAGATTAATCTTTATAATATTTTAAATTCTAGTTGCTTAGGAGATTTCATTGTTCTGTTCTCTTTTAATGAAACATGACACTGACAGTTTTAGTTCCAAATGCTTAGTCGTTTCTTTTGTAAGTCTTGGGCTGCTGTGAATGGAATTTTGAAGTTTAATTGCAATAAGCAAACTTTTCGTAATTCCTTTTATTCAGAATAACCAGGGTATTTTAACTTAAGTATACAAAAGTAGGCTTTTGTGATACATTTCAACTTGAAAATGTAAATATCTTTTATAAGTCGTAGAAAGACATGCTGAAATAAAATTACAATTAATATCACGAAAAACAAACTTAAATTTTGAAACATATTTCCAGTAGAAAATGAATTCCCTTAATTGTGTGTGTTTTGCGTAATATTACAGTATATTTTTATTAATTAAATAATATTTTAATGTGAATTTTATTTATTTTTATTTACGTAAAATAAAAGTTTCAGAATAGCAGTAAATCTTTAATTAAAGTCATTATCTGTGTGACCAAGCATTACAATAATTTAAATATTAGTAACAACATTGCATGGGTGTAATTATATCAATTTAAAAATGTAAGTTATACACACTATATTAATTATACAATGTAAGATATACACACACATTATGTTTATACACACATGTACCTTCTTCAACTTCTTATATTTTGTCTAGAAAATTTTACCAAGGATTTACTAGTGTATGTCAGAATTAATAAACCCTCCTCTTAAAATTTAATACCTTTACTGCATCAAAGTCTATTGCTATTATTAATCTGGAATAATAGGATTACCAATATTTTGGAAACAAACGCTGTTTCTTCAAAAGGAAGGGAAAAGGATTTTTACGGTGTGGAGAAAATGTTTATTGTCGTCTTTCATTATTGTTTTATTCACTTTTAATCCAAGTTCTTAGCGGAAGGAGATAAAAGGCAGATATTTTCCAGGCAATGTGCAAAGATATCTTCTAAATCTTCTTAATAAAATGGAACTTAAGTAACAATAATGCATAAAATCCATGAATGGTAATCCATTCAATTTGGTCACGCATACTAGAAATGATTAATATTCTGATGAAAATCTGTAAAGAATAGGTTAACATTACAACGTTCAAGACTAAACAAGAGGCAATCGGTATATATATTCCCAATTTATAGGAATTCTTTTGTTTTTTCCTTAAACAAATATTTATTCAATAAATATTAAACTATTTGTTTGAATATTTCAAAATAAATCTTATTTATTCATGCTTAATATCCATTAAATTTGATATGTAAAATGCTATATATTTGACGAATTTTAAAAATATTTGAGCGAAAATTAGAATGGGTTACGCATTTTCAAACTTTATTTAAAAAAATATAAAAATAATATAGAAGGAATATGTAAAACAGAAAGAATAAAATTATCACATCTTATCAATAAATAGTTATTCAATAATCAGACAAAATTAATTATTATTAATAAATAATCAGACAAAATTAATTATTATTAATAAATAATCAGACTATATTTATTTGACATTAAATATGTTTTTTGCTTAAAACTTCTGGATGAAGTACTTGGGAACTTAAAGATGAAGCAAAAGTAATCCTGCAAATGAATAAATTTTTAATTAAAGAAGTTTGACTAAAATGAATTTAAATAATATATATAATTATCATATTTTGTAAATAAAATAAACTGTTTAATTTTAGTAAGCCAAATGTGATAAAATAACTTTATAGGAAAGACGCAGTAATAATTTGCAATTTAATAAATGATTGAAAATTAACTGTTTCTTAATTTTAGATGAAAAATATTGCTAAAGAATGGTGCAAATATAATATTTACTATAAACGCAAAAATACATAAATGTACATTTCTCATAATCCAATGACGGTAACAGCTTTTGTCTGAAAATTATTTTTAGAAACATTTTCTAAGCAAGATTTTCGTTTTGTGGCTTTACAAAAATATTATGTAGATAAAATAAGTATATTTTCTACATTCTTTATGGAACTATGTTATTTCTATAAAATTTCATTATATTTTTACAAATAACGAGAGGGGCCATAGTTAATACGAATTTTTACCATTTTAATTTATAGGATTATAATATTTAAATTTACAAAGGCAACTTGTTTAAGTGTATAGAACTATTTTTGAAATCATTCTTTACTTTTCATTTCGTAATAACTGCAGCATTTTTATAAATATTTTTTGATAGTTTGTGAAATTTATTAATGTTTTAATTTAAATCCCATGCCTATTTTATAGAAAAATTCAACAAAGGTTTAGTTTATATTACATATACATTATTTGAACAAATTACTTCAAGAATAGTTAATTCGTATTAGAATAATCAGTTTGCAATTTTATTGCTTTCAAAAGATTTAATATTATTGTGTATAAACTTAGATTAATCAAGGCATTTAAAAGTGGTTTTATAATTGAAGTCAAAATCTTAAAACAGTTTTTTTTCGATTTAACTATTAATTACTACATAAAAATAGCATGTCTTATAAACAAAATTATTTTAAATACTTATAACTTTGTAGAGAAACACAAATTTCTAGAAACTGACTTTACCCTTTCATTTTTTACTTACAAAAATAAAAAAATGTTTAAAAATTATGACTAATGTAATGCGATGTCATGAAATGTTTTTAATATGTACTTATACTTTAAGATTTGTATTTCATCAAATATTTATTGAAATTCAATTCTTTTCAATGCATGAAATTAAGCATTTATTAATAATTTTTTTTATTAAGAAGCATAAGTGAAATTTCAGCTTAACATAGTTAAAAGCAAACTAGAACAGAAAAACAAGTATAATATTTAAAATTTTCAAGAATATTTTACCTGATTTAAATTCAAAAAATATTTCATGAATTTAGGCTGAATACATATAAAGTCTTTTTTAATCTTTTAAAAGTTAGTAAACATTTAAAAAAATCTTTCTCTTATACTTCCGGGAAAATTTTTTTATTTTCATATAATTTAAGTCTTCATTTATGTTTTCATGCGATTATACTAATATAATGAATGCATGTATCTGTCTTTAAAATTTATATACATATATTATTGTAATTTTTAATAAATCATTGTTGAAAAGATACATATATAGAATTTAGTTTCTTTAAAAATTATTTATTACCTTATTAAATGCATATTAGACTTCAAACTTCATTATTTTGCTCTTTAGAACCAAAGTTTGACATACTCACATCACATTGACTTTTAAAAAATAAATAAATTTATTTTAAGGTGTTTACAGGATATTTTGTTTATTAAAACCTATTTAATATAGTACTAAATCCACAAATACTCCCTCATTTTACCCATCCACTGAAATCGATTGTTAGCCTAAAAACTCAAGTGTCAGCGAATTCGTAAGTTTTTTCCTGTACTTTAAAGATACACTTCCTGTACTTTTAAATAACATAAATAACAATTAATATTTTTCCTGTACTTTTAATTAACATCGTATCATCCTTTATGTAAAGTGTCTTCACTACGGAGCTGTATAATGTATACTTATATCCACTTTGAGGTCCACATGTATGCTAATGGTGGCAATTTTTTTTTCAACTCTTCCTTAAATAAAGTGTTTTTTGGAAATTATCTTTGCCTTGCACTGCCTAACCGCTAGACTGCAGACTGCTTCTCAATTAGACTTTAAGTTACTGAATCTAGAAATAATCCAATATAATAAAAAGTTGAGAAAATTAAATTCGGCGGCTAGAAAAAAACAAGCTTTAAAAATATTCTTTTCCACTTGGATTATTCAAACCAAAAGAAGGAAGTTAAGAGCTACAATTTTCAAGAAGTTTCGGAGAGTTACCGCAGTGTTCATCTCTTGCCCTTGAATGTGAAGTGGTTCAGACTATGAACTTTTCCTTTTCAACTTGAGATTGATTGCTAGGTCTTGTTTCACAAATATAAACTACTTGGAAAAATTATGCAGTGAATGAATCTACAATATATAGTCCAGCATCTCTTAACAAATCTTTTCAAACATTTCTCAATATTGCACCATTAAAATAATAGGAATATAAATCAGACATGATACATAATTGTTCCAATCTGCATCTCCTATGATTGATTGATTGATTGACTGTGTGGGGAGACCCCGGACTGTACCATGTGGTTAACGGGTAAAGTCTTCCCCACACCTAGAGCCCCCTAGACCTTTAAGAGGTGCTTGGGAGCATCTGCATCGCTGCAATATTTAATATAAAAAAATAATAATAAAATAAATTAAAAAAAAACAATAGAAAACAATAGAAGCTAACAAATTGGAGGCAGATTGCCCTAGTTCAGGTAAAGGGGCTTCAAGTCTTAATTGGTTATATGACATAACATTGGAGAGTATGAGGGGAAACAAAACCAAATTACAAGGTGAGGAGAAAAAGATAGTCCGTGTATGCAGAATAACGCCCAAGTGGGCTGACGGTTGGAAGCTGAGGAACAGAGGCGAGTTCTTTTGGGCTGTCCTTGTATGTTGTTATTATTTTTGATGTTTAATGAATAGAACTGATGTTGCTACCATTCATCGCCCGAGTCCTCGGTTTGGTTACCCGCGTCATCAGCATCAGTAGAGGGAGTTAGTCTCAGGTCACGGCACAGTTTCAGTCCTCTTCCAGTCATATAGAACATGAGCTTGGTGAGTAGTTGTCTGCGATGGCGATCCCCGAGGCAAAACTTGAGAAAATCGGTGTTATTTTGTTGTGCATGCTTCTTTAGACGATAGGGGGCTGTTTCCGAGCACTCTAAAATATAGTGAAGTGGGTCACCTTGAGCTCCACAGATGCAATAGGAGGAAGTTGCTCTCTGGATTTTGTAGAAGTACTGTGGGAATGGGCCGTGAAATGTGAGGAGTTGATTCAGGTGAGGATTACAATATGTATGCTGATTGGTGACTCCTGGGAGAAAGGTTTTGGTAATTCGACCAGTTGTAGCATTATCCCACAGTTGCTGCCAGTTGCTGATGGTAAATTTCTTCAGTTGCCCAGTGAGTGACGATCTTGGGAAAGGGATAATCAGCGCCTCGGTATCATCAATTATCGTGGCTTCCTTAGCTGCCTTGTCTGCACTTTCATTACCAGTGTCACCTTGGTGGGCTTTTATCCAGCTCAATTTAATTTGTGATGGTGAACTTGCTAATTTGTTTTGAATTGAGTGGATGATCGGGGACTTATGTAGTGGATCAAGAAGTGCATACAAGACTGATGCGCTGTCTGACCAGATAGTTGCCGGGGTGAAATTCTGGAGATCTATGGTGGTGATGGCTTGGGCAATGGCAATTGCTTCCGCTTGGAAAACAGAGTTCCGGTCCCTTAATTTGAATTTACCCTAGTAGATCATGTGATTGTCGTAGTAGACTACAAATGCTGATCCTGTTTTCCCTTCAATTCGTGAGCCATCTGTATAGATGTTATAAGGTGTGGGTTTTGCCACTAATTCGCTGCCGATTTTGGAAGACTGCTGAGAAGGTAAGTTGTAGATGAGAATACCCTTCAGTCTTTTCGATGGATGTTCACAGTCTTTGTGCACAGGTCGTTCAAAGTCAGAAGCAACGAAAGTGTGCCCTTCAGTTGTGATTGTTTCTCCTAGCTGCAGAACTTTCGTTTTGAGAGCTATCTGAGTGCAGGTGAGATGGAGAGGTGGTAATCCTGCCAAGATATTAAGCGCAGTGGTGGACGTGGTCTTATAGCTTCTGGTGATAAGCAGGGTGAAATAACGTTGCAGGCTGTTCAATTGTCACTGTTTTCTGACTGTCATGGGAAAGGTCCACAGGGAGGAGCCATATGTTGCCATTTTTTCCATGACAGAGAGATAAATGGCCTTGGTAATTTTGCCTTCAACGCCCCAGTCTCTTGTTATCATGGATCGGAACCGCTGAACGATCGGGACCATTTTCTTCTTTAGTGTTCTGATGTGCTGTAGAAAGGACATTTTCTTATCAATTATGACACCAAGGTACGTTAGTGCCTTGGTGTGTCTTAGACTAGTGCCATCCAGAGTTATTCTTGGGTTGGATTTCAGAAACTTTGTTTTCTTATGAAGGATTAGAATTTGGGACTTCGGATGGGAAATTTTGAGTTTCAGATTTATACAACTCATGGAAAATGCATCTCCTATGTATCAACCATGAACAATTTCTTGAGAAGAAAGATGAGATTTAACCATTAACCTGCCCTACAAAAGATACCTCATTAATCGGTCGACCATCAGTAAATTTCTGAAACACGTCGCTGTCAATATTATCAACCACTGTCTCTTGCTGATTATTACTGTCAAACTTGTGACACTGAAAATCGTTCAATCAGGCAGAGGTCATTTTAATCTCAGTAGGATCTTCTAGAACAATGCCATTAAAAGAATCAAGAAGGAGATATAATATTGGCTTTTCAGCAATAATTAATAATGAAATATTTCCCAATATAATTGATAGTAACTCTAATATAAATTAAATTCCCTAAAGTGTGTTTCCATAAATTTCAAATAATAGTATATATGATAAATACAAATGCTGACATATTTACATTACATTTCATATTACAAGCTTTATTCTGGTTCATTTTATTTTATTTCTGGAATTAAAAACCGTAAAGGTCACAGGTACTGTTTTTTTCAATGTAATTCTATTTTGAAACCTAGTATTTAATCAATATTTCTGAAATTGTTTTATATTTTTAAAATTAAATTTCCAAAATTTTATATTAAAATAAATATGATATTAGCTCTAATAAATTATGTTAATAAATCTTTTTCGGATATTGATACGCCTTGATGATATCGTTCATTTTGATAATATTATTATAAAGTTAAAATTTAAAAATTAAAATTTTGAAATTTTATTAATAAGTTCTAATTTTTTTTCAATACATATGATTTAGATTATATAAATGTTGTATTTTGATTTTTTATGTTTATTTTTTGATTATTTACTTTCTGTATGTTGTGGTTGAACTCGGATATATATGAATAACACCGAGCTAACCCAGGTTCTTAGAAATAGTGGAGATTTAATGAGAACAAATCAGAAAGACAAAGTTATGATAAATATACAATTTTATTGTACTATTAACATTTAGATATTTACAATTTATATTTCTAAAATTAATTGTCTTAAAAACATATAAGTTCAATCAAAGCATATTTATAAAACATTGTGTGGCCAGGGTCCTGAGGAAAAGATTAAAAAGACTCACCCCCTTTATAGTGCATTTCCCTTGGTAATTCAGTACAGTTGCTTCCCTTTCGTTAGGCTCTCCTTTCATCATCGCATTGCTCCAGCATTACCCGTGGATTGTGTTCCATGTCTCACATTTTGGTCAGGCCTGTGCTTCACTGCTCCGTACCTTTCTTTCTATCAGGCGGACTTTTGTAGTTCTCAATATCTCAGCTAAGACTTTTTATTTCTCCCATATCTCATCGTAGGGTTAGGCATCTCTTCCTAGGCTTGGTTCTCCATATATCTCGCTGGTGTCTTCCCAATCTCGTAGGAATCTTTTTGTCCTTTCAAATCATATCTTCATCTGTGAATTCTGAATCTGAATGTATCTCTCTGTGAATTATCTGTGAATCTCAATACTCCATCTTTAACTCCTTACTTTTATATTGTCTTCATCTCTCCTCCCATTTCTTCTATTGGTTATTTTCTTATCATAAAAGAATGCGTAACTTTTAGTGTTCCAGAGAATGGTCAGAAATCTCCCCTCCAAAACCCTTGATTGGCCACACACAAACAAAAAGGAGAATATTTTTATTTCATACGGACCACCCATGCATCCCAAGGGGAACAGGACCCTGATATGGAAAACTGCTATAAACCTTAAGTGCAGTTTTCGGGTGCCACTTTGAAATGTCTAGTTTTTTTTCTTTATTACACTCGTCTCTTTATATTACAATTTTTATGCTTCCTTTCTTTTATATTTTAAAAACTACTGCCGAGAGGAATTGTTACAGAATTCATTGTACAGTAAAACATCTGTTTCCTCTGCGTTTCTTTTATGTCGTTTGCACTACGACACTGTACATTGTAAACTAGTATTAATAATTATCGATGAGATGTTATGAGAGCAATTCTAATAGGAATCAATTTAATAACAATTGATTCACTATATTATTGATCGATTTCACTTTAATGTATAATAAGTATTCACTTATATTTATTTGGAGCTATTATTACAATAATTTTCATTATTTTACAGATTTGTGCCAAATTATTTTGTAATAAGTTATCTGAATGAATATTTTAACATTATTTTGTAGTTTTTAAAATTTTCATTAACGTATTGTAATTTAAACAAATTTTATTTATGTAAATATTCAGTGTTTATCATCTTATATTTCTGTTATTAAAACCACCCACAATCATTCTACTATTTTGTAAATGGATCTGTTGTGGAAGTTAGGTCACAACAGCTAGTTTTTTTTAGTTTTTGATGTTGAATGTTATTGCAGATTTGTTATAATGTATAAAAGTGTAATTGTATATTACGGCGGGGCTCTTTTTTATGTACTATTCAACATTTTTAAGCCACAACTAATTCTGCAGTTGTTTATTATAAAGAGTAAGCTTTTAAGTCTTTTCATATGTTTTGTACATTGTGAATAAATGAATGCAAATTGAGAATTTCAATAGTCTGCAACTGTAAATGGTTATTTAAATAATTTGAAATTTAAACTTGCCAATATAGAAAGAATGAATATTTAGCAGTTTAACTTATAATTATTATAAAATATAACTTTTGATTGAATTGCATACATATTTTCAAATATTATCTATTCTTGAATTTTGGTCTATATGTGAAAGATTATGAAAGATAAAGGTAAACAGAATTGGCCCATTATTATAGATTTTAGTTTTCATTATCTCGTCAGTTTAATTCCTTATTTATTACTTGTTATTCTTATATATTTTATCTAATAGTACTGTACTCTTGCATATAGTTTAGGTTTCTTGTATTTCAAGGAAAATATCCATCTTAATTTGATATTTTCCCCTTATTTTTGGAGAAAGATATGTAATATTGAGTTTCAACTAACATAAAATTATAAAATAAGTTTCTTATTAAAAATGTATCCATTTATTGTAATATTAAATTTAAGAATAATTTCTTATTTTACCTGTACACTGAAGTCAATTTTGCTGAACTAAAATCTCAGATATCAGAAAATTTCTAGGACTTTTTCTTTACCTTGAATAACTCCATAGTATCCTCTACATAATGCTCCATTAATTAGAGATAGAAGACTTCCAACCATAAAGAGGCTTACATCTATTTTAAATTACAGATTTTAATTATTTTTTAAATAAAATGTTTTTTTGGAAACTATTATTTCCTCGCATTGTCTTAACACTCAACTGTACACAGATTCTCTCAGTTCAGTTATAAATTACACATACATATGAGTTAATTATTTCTCTAAAAATCATAATATAATGTATATATTTTGATTTTTAAAGGGATTATATTTTAAATGTTTAATTTGTTTATGACACTCATGTCTATGGGTATTTTACACCTTCATAAGTATAATGAATGTATTTTTACTCATGCCTGTATGAGAAATTTTGTATTCATTTCTTATTTCTCATAATTGACAAAAACATTTTTATTCTCTTTCATATTGAGATATATCTTATAAGTTGTATTATTTAATTTTTTAAATATTCATAGCATTAAATATTAAGACTTGTGTTAAAATCTTTTAAAAATTATATTATATGTAGTTGATGGCTTTCATATAAAACATATGGTAAATAATTTAAAAACAACTAAACGTGTTGGTGATATTAGAACTAAAAAGAAATTACAGAAAACAAGCATTATTTCTCTTCATTCTTTTAGCAGTAATAAAACATTTTAATAAAATATAGTTAATAAAACATTTATTTTGTTTAGATTAAATGGATAAATCCTTTTCTTTATTAATAAGTTTATTTGCTTACTGCAATTGATGGATGTAATGTTTTAATTATTTAAATCCTTTTGTAAAAACATTTCATGCATATTTAATAAACAAAGTAACTCTTTCTTTGAACTTTATAAAAAATGATTGTGAAAAAAATTATTTCGACATAAAGTTCTATATAATTTATAATGTTTTCTAATTTATTTGAAATATGTAATTTGTTTTCTAAAGTTTAAATATATAATTAAATATAATTTAGTTCTTTTTTGTAAAATTTCTAAGGAAAATGTCATAATATTTTACGACAAACTTGACAATAATTTTTATTTAATCTAAAAAAATTCATGTAATTGTATTCATAAATGCTTTGAAATTAAAAATATTTATGATCATATTAATGAAAGTCCTATTGAATCAAAATGTCGTGTTACTATTTTATATCTTTTAGAGTAAAATTTACACCTGATTAAAACCTTCAAAGTAAAATCTATTTCAAAAAGATTTTAATTTTGAAATCACATTTACTTTGAAGCTTTTCAAGGTTTAAAATTCCTTAAAATAACTTTTTCCAGTCTTTGAACAATGACAAAATAATTCCCTTAATTTAGATAATTATACTTTAATTAATATGTCAAATGTAGCAAAATAATTACTGTTAGATAATACTTTAGGAAAGTTTCAAGAAGCTGCAAAACAAAAAAATTACTGAATGTACTTAAAAAAAATGAATTTACTTAATTTGATTCTTGTTTGAGATTTAGAAAAGATTCTAATTTAATTCTACATTATATTTAAAAACAAAAAATTAAAGATAGATGATTTTATTATGTTTATAAAGAAAATCATTCTTTTTAACATGTATTTCGTCTGAAATATTTTTAAATCTGCAAAATATTTGGAATTTATGTTTATTTATTTAAAAATAGGAAAATTCCTTATGGTACTTCTTTAAAAATAAAATATAAATGCATGTTTAGAATATTAAAAGAGTTTATATATAAAAATATCTTGTAAAATTTATGAAAGATTTTTATATTTCGTGTGTGAATATATTTTAGATATAAGCTTGGAAAGATTATTTTAGTTTCCTTTTTTATGATAAATGTAAATGTATCCAATATAAAATTTTTTTAATGAGAAATAAGAAGATATAAAATGAAATTACTAAATTTGATTTGATAAAATATTTAGGTAATACTAAGAAAATTAATATTTAGTTGGTCTTACGTACATGGCCTCATGTACAAGTTGTTCTTATTTAACTTACATGTGCATATCGTGTAGTAGAATGTTAATTTTGATGGGAGTAAATCTGGTATACTAGGTTTTTTAAGAATAGTTAAATGATGACTAATAAACATCAAATAATTAATTGATAATTATATGATGAAATGTTCAGTTTAATAATTTTGCTTCCTATAAATTTGCATTTTTCATCTGGATATTATTCTGAATTTATGTCTCACAATGTATTTAAATTAGTTCATGAAACTAAATAATAATTTATTTTGTAATCACTTAATATTATATTTTTATCACTTTATATTACCAATATTTACATTGCTATTATTTGTAGTTAATAGAATTTACGAAAATAAATTTTTTATTTAGAAATCCAGAATTGTAGATTTTTAGACTTTTAAAATAAATTTAAAAATAACTTGAATAAGATGTGTAAATATATTCTTTGTAGATAAAAATTAATATTGACTTTGATATTTAATATAAAATTTAATACAATATAAAAAATGTATTTATTACTTATTAAAAATGTATTTATTAGAAATTACACTTTGCATTTTCTTTCAAAAGTGAAACGATTATTGTTCGACTTAATATTTTGCAACATAACCTATATTTTTTATAAAAATGTTTGGAATTTTTCAATTTGACTACAAAAGACAGAGAAAACATAATGTATTTTGTACTTTCCACACTTAGATTATTTACAAAAATGCACTCATCAATATATTTAAACTAGTTTCTTTTTTAAATTTTTTCAATCGCTTAAACATGTATATCGTTCGTTGATGATGTATTTATATTCATATAACAATTTCTGTAAAATGTATTGCGTCAGGATAAAAAGATTAGAAGCATGTTCATGAAACTTTTAATATAAAGTGATAAATAAAATTGTTAGCCTAAATTTATAAATTTTATTTACATTAATAAAAATTAAAAAATGCCTTAAAATGTAGAATTTTTAACCTAAACTTTTGTAAATATTTTCTAAAAATGAAAAAATACTAACCATTCAATAAGATTCTTAAGATGCCTAATAAACTCTCTTATTAAGAAAAAAGTTTTTGACAAGATTTCAACATGCATAAAAAATTAAATATTAAAATGCGAAATATTTAATAATGATCAACAATTTTTTCACTGGTAATGATTGTGCAAAAAAATTAAACTCCCATGATATAATTTCTTGCATGAACTAGTAAAATGAACCTAATTAAAATTTTATGAGATACCTAATTAAAATATTGAAAATTTAAAGTAAAAAATTAATTAAATACCATTTTTTATACTAAATTACATTATTAAAAAGATTAATTTTAGAAAAAGAGGAGAAAAAATTAAGGAAAAAATGAAGAGAAAATATACCATAAGGACTGAGAATAAATAAGGCTATCAAAATATTATTGAATTTAGCAAAAAACGGCGGCATTTGAATTGCTTCGCATTTTTCAAAATGTAAATCGCTAAATATTGATTTCATATAAGATACTAAATATTTATGTTTAGCAGTCCTTAATTGATTTGGTCAAAGTAATGAATTAAAGAAAAACTATTAAAATATTAATTAATAACGTATAATATCAGTATATTTAATATAGAAGTATTTTAGGAAAATACTAAAATTAAAAACATTAATTTGCAATTTTTCATGTTGTTACTTTAATGCATTAATATAAAATTAAAATGCTATCAAAAGTTTCGTAAGAATGAATAAAAATCAATGAGAATAATTAATATGCTTTAAATAGTTTTTGCTAACAGAAATTTTAGAAGTGATATAGTTAAGAGTAAAAATAATCTTACAATATCAACATGAAAGAAATATGTGTAACTCTTCTTTTAAAAATAAGGAATTAAGTATTGGGATTTAATTTATAAAATATGCATATTTTTTTGTAGACTTTGTGATATTAAAATCCTAATTATTTAAAAAAATGAAAAA
>JAPDSC010062359.1:0-10961 GCA_026290005.1 Latrodectus geometricus
CATTAGAATCTAACGGATTTGAGTAAATAATATAAGGATTTAATACATTGTAATTTCGTATGTTCTCATTATAGTTCCCCATTTTTTTTGTTGAGTGCCAGCCACGCTGGCCATATGGGGTACTCTGCTCCACTTTTACAACTGAACCATAATTTGGTGTAAAGTCCGACTTCCTCAATACACACATGCCCTAGATACCCGTTTATAGGGTAGGCAACTAATTATATTCTATGCATACAAGGAAAGAACAAAGACAGGAGAGAGAGAAAGAGAAAGTACACCCATGTGTGCCCGAACCGGGATTCGAACACGGGACCTCCCTACACAGGCACGCTGACCACTAGACAGAGTGGGCGGCATATGGTTCCCCATAATATGTTTGTAAAAGCTTCATCGAAATAAATTTGCACTTCCAGAAAATTTTCTGGTAATCCAGAGGAAAATTATTTACTAAAAAACCAGAAATTTGAAAATGTTTTCAAAATTTAAAGAACAATGCATGACAAAGTATTTTTGTGCGTATATGTTATAACTTCTATAAATAAAAGTGTACCATATAAAACTATCAATGTGAAACTAATGAAATCAAATAACATAAATTCGATAACATAAATTTTCTTACAAAAATTTAAGCTTCTAATTTCAATAAATTAAAGTACAAAAATATAATCATATGTATTGTGCACCAGAAATATCCCTAATTGTTTGAGCAGTACATGCCCCCCCCCCACACAAACACACACACACATATAAATATTTACATTTGATTATAATATTTATAAAATTCTTTATTTTTTAAAAATTATATGCTTTTAGAAAAATTTAATGGCCAAAAATTAATTTTTTTTGTAAGAAATTGAATATTTTAATCTTATCAATCTACTTAATTAAAAATACTTGCAGACAGATTTTAGTCACAACACGCGACGGAAGCAATTAATGTTTTTTAAATTTAGAAAACAAACATGTTTTTTTTTTATCTGAAATCAAATGAAATAATTATTTTAAATACGTCGTAAAAGCGTATCGGAACGCTCCACTTAATATAGGAAGGGCGCAAATTAATCATCTACTCTTTCACAATCTACACTTGTTTTGCTTACTCATGTGTAAGAAAATTAAGTGAAATGCATCGGTCAAAGAATACTGTTATTAACAAATGCAAATTTAAACTGTAAACTTCTCATAAATGTAAACAGAAGGATAATGTAAACAGAAGAATAGAAGGATAAATGCAACAGAAGGATATATAAATATTAGGATAAATTAACAAATGTATATGCTAATTGGTTGTCAAATAAATTTGTTTACAATAATGTTCCAAAAATTTTCCAAAGCAAATATAATTTATTAATTTTTTTTATAAATCTTGTTACAATTTTCCTTGAAATGTTTAACATGATAAATAACCTAATGTTTTTTAAAACAATGAATGTAATTTAGAAAGATATTACAAACCATTTAGATAAATAAAGTATATTTAGGAAAAGTAATTTGGAAAATTGTTGTATAAATTAAGTTTTAAAACATTAGAAAATAGATATTTATTTTAAGATAAAAAAGAATTTGTTATCTTTTTTTTTAAAAGAAAAGAATATTACATATTTTTTATGTATAATTCGTAATTTTCTATAATTGTAATTTTACCTCTTTTAATTAAATGTTCTAAATTAAATAAATATCTTTTGGTATTTTAATTAAATTTAGTGGAAAATATAATCTATCTCTCCGTTTCTTCTGCTATTCTTAAATATCAAAATATTAAAAAATAATTTTATTACTTAATTTTGGTTTCAGAATTAAAGTTTATATTAGAATAAAAGTATTTGTGGTTAAAATATTATATTACATTCATAAAAAATATGTTTGAATGATTCAATTTTTACTTTTATATGTATTGATTCGGAAGAAACAAATCATGCATAATAAATCTACCCACCCACAACTTAGATTTCACAATAATTTTATATTTTAAGGATTACCGGTCCTATTTGTGTAGTTTTGCTGCTACATCACTGATTAATTTTAAGCTCTACTAAAAGTCTGCATTTTAAAGACCCATTTCTAAATATTTATTTGCTTAAGCAAATTTCTTTAACAGTTCTTGTTGAAAAATAATAGATTTTATTGCCTAATTTTTACTATACACACTACATTAATTATAGTATATATTTGTACAGATTTTATATATATATATATACTGTTTTTTTAAAAAGTAGTATTAAAAGAATTAAGAAAAATTTTTGAATAAATTAAAACCGTAATATTTTTTTACCATTAAAGTGGTGTCAATGAGAGGGAGAAAGAGATAATCGCTGACGTACATATTAAAAGAAGGATTCTCAACGAGCTTTATAAAAACATCTAAAAAGATTGTCATGATTTGATAGCACTGTTTTCCCTTTCTATTTATTTCAATAGATAGGTGGTCACTCTCATATGTGTCCATCACAGATGATTTGCATAATTGATGGATGATGAAACTAACCACTCTGTGTTATTATGTGTATAGGAATCCTGGGTTATTGAATATCATAAACTTAGGACAAATTTCATTGAGTATCATAAAGCCTATGTCATCAAATAAATGCAGCATATTCTCACCTATATATATCATAAAATCCAGGATAAAAGATTTTTTAGAACAATTAAAATGAGTTTTATTTAAATTTTAATCTATTAAATAATTTAAGGATCTCGAAAGTGATTAAAAACAACTATGATTAAATAATAATACCCTAATTTTGATTCTTTTTTTTATGTAAAAGACAGAAATCAAACATAAATTTATAAATGCTAAATATAATTAAAAGCAATCACATTATTATGGTAATTATCCCAAAATATGTAAAGTTATTATATTTAGTTTAAAAAAAGGATACATTTAGAGATAATTCCTACCAGAAAATTGTGCTTAGGGCTCAATTTCCTTCTTTGTAAATCTTACATTCCTTCCTTTAAGAGGATAAAAGTTTATCGGAAGTCATTATTTCTGTTTTCGAATTATATACAATATTACTAACGGAAATATGTATTTATAGAAAAGCAGTGAGCTTAATTGTTTAATTCCGGAAGTCACGAAAGAGTGAATGGACATATAATAATAGAAAAAATCGTTTGAAATCAAAATATTAATGAAGAATATTTAAATGATTATAATTATAGAGAAAATGCATCATGATCGGTTAGGACCTTTTGAATGATAACTTTTTCTTATTCTAAAAGTTTAAACAGATTACTAAAAGTTAAAATATAAAAATAATTATATATTTGATTAAATGGTATCGAAAATAATATTCTTTATTTCTTTCACTTTAAACACTATATAAAACAAGTGAAATGGTTTAAATACAATACAAAATATAATACGTCATATGGTGTATATATGTATATAATATCTATATCTATCAATCAATCTCTCTCTCTATATATATCTAGATAGATAGATAGATATATTATTCAGAACATTTTTCAGATCATTCTTCCATATAAAACGTCTATTTAACATCTCTTTAGATAGATTGCCCTACTAACAATGGTCTCTGGAATGGCATATATATATATATATATATATATATATATATATATATATATATATATATATATAGATGTTAAATAGATGCTTTATATATAAGGACAAATATATAAATATAAAGGATAAGGATATGTAAATATATATGTACATATACATACAATATGATGTGTATATTCCTACATACAATACACACGTACATATACATAATCACGTACATATACATAAGCATATTTATGAGTTGATATATGAACTGGAGTGCAAATTAAAGCACTAGTTTTTATCAAGGTGATAAAAAAGTAATGAACTTCTTCAACAATTTGTTGGTTAGAAAAAATTACTAACTGTTACAAACATTTATTTTCTGTCAAATTTTAATGACAAAAAGCCAGTTTGTTTTCATATGGTGAAATTTTTATTTTTAAACTAACGTTTTAGTAATTTATAAAATAGACTAAATTAATTTATGAAACTACCTAAATAAAATTATGAATTTATTCCACTTTGTAAAAAGGGAATTGATTTACATATTCTTATTTCATTTTGCGCAAAGAATATTTTTTAGTTTTTAACTCAAATGATTATTTTTACTTCTTAATTCAAAATTTAAGAGTAAAATAAGACACATTGAATTTAACATTTAGTTTGAAAAAAGTTTATGTTTATCTTTCCATACATATAAATTTTAATAACTCTTTTCTTATTAGCTTATTTATAAATTATATAATTAATTATTTTGTATTTTGCAATTAATCCTTTTGTAATTAAAAATATATTAAAAAAATCATGTTGTAAATTTTTAATTTCCTATTGAATTATTTTTCAAAATAAATTTTGCAAAAGAAGGTACAGAATTTGCGATAATATTATTTCTCTCTTTCTGATTTCTAGAATACCATATTATGTTTCATACGAGTTTATTAGATTATAATTATGTAAAATATGTAAAAAATAATATATATTATAAGAAAGGATAAAATAACATAAAATAATCCTTTAGCCTTTCCTAAAATTGCAGCAAATTTTATGCGATTTCTTCAATTTTTAAATTTAAATAAATATTATGCTATTTTTTTAATTAGTATTGTGGTAAATGTATCTATATATTTACAACAATAGAAAAAAAAATTGTAAAATAGCCATACTCTAATACTGATATCTTCTATTTAAGCCCTTTATGAAAAAACAGGTGCATTTCTTCACTAATTAGGATTAATTGGTATTGCATTAATTTTAAATTTATTTAATCTTAATTTTTCCCAATAACATATGGTCATGGAAAGGGAATCAATAAATTAATGACATAAGTCAATTAAACGTACAGAAATTCTTGACTTAAAATACTGCAAAAAATATTAATTTTTCTAGTATTAAAATGTTTAAAAACCAAATTCAGATTCTGAAACAAAACTTCTCTGAAAGTATTTAATTTCTTTCAGAAAATACGTATTTTCTGCAAATAAGATATTTCTCTTAAAACAATGACTAAGAATCAATATTTCTAGAATTAAATGTCTTTAAATAAAATCAACACCGCATTTTAATAGAAGCGAGAGGAAACAGTGAGAGCATAAAATTCAACAAGCCTTTTAAAATTGATTTATGTATGTATAGAAAAGTTTAATATAGTATTCAAATATTTTAAATATGAAAATGAAATGAGTTGATCTTATGTAACAAAATATTTCCAGATAAATGAGTAATTAGAAAGGAAATTTAAAAATTCATTCTAAATATCAATTTAAAAATTCAATCTAAAACTATAAAAATTATTAATATATTATTTCTAGAAATATAATTTTTTTCAATCATATGAGACAGAGGTAATTTTAATAATTTTTGAAATAGTACAGATACATATTATTAATATATTATATATATAATCTGATGAAATTAATGGTCCATAAATTCTTTATATATGATGGCATTACAAGAATTCAATAAATCAAAATTCTGAAAATGTAAATTAAACTAAAAAGCAAATGGAGATTTTTTTATTAAAATTATTCTAAGTGTGTCATGTTTTATTTTAAATGAAAAACGTTTTGTTGGCAATAAAAGTCCTCCTTGATAAATTATTGCGATATTATTAGTCTTTTCTTAAATACCTTTTTCTAGTGACAGAAAGTTGCCTTAAAAAATGCATTCGCAAATTTTAAATAAATTTCGACACCCATCATGTTTTCATTTTCTAATATCAAATTCATACAAACAAATGCTTTGAAACATTATTGAAATTTAATATAAATTACTTTTCCAAAAAATTACTTTATTACGAAATTAAAAGGTTGGTTTTTTTTCCAATTGGAAAAAATTGGAAAAAAAAAACCAATCTTTTAGTTTCGTTTTAACAAATCTTATTTTCTTAAATAAAAAGTGAAATCTTAAGCAACTTATAATTTATTTCACGCATGTTCCATGCAGTTTCTTGCCGATATCAATGGTAATTTGAGTTAAATTTCGTAAAGCGATTACTTTTATAATCAGAAAACTTTATTTATTCGCAAAGAGTTTCGATTTCTGACGACAAAGCGATGGAAGTACCAACAGACCAGGACTTCCTTATTTCTGTATCCAGGTACTAATTGCGCCGAGTTCTTAGCGATTCAGTAGCGCGTAAATAGAGCACGTGTGTTTTAGAACGAAAATGTCACTTTTATTCGAAACATTTCCGTTGCCATTCTCAATAAATAAATAATTAAGCTCCATCAATCAAACATAAATAATTCTTTCTTTTTCCTTAACTTATATAATGTTCCAACATAAAACTTTACATAGTTAAATGAATAAATATGTATCAAGAAATTAATCATGAAAAAAATAGAAAATAACACGAAGGAATTATATATCATTCTTATAATTATAATTCACCAACAATTTAATGTAAAGCATTTTGTCAGTGAAATTAAAGTCCATTCCATCTTTCATATTCTTTAAAAAAACATTTAATTATATACACATTTCATATTTTTCACTTACTAAATTTTAAAAATGCTCTATTTTACAATCTTTCGTGTTATGCTTATAGTATCTATGAATATCTGTAAGCAAACAAACAGTGTTAGTATATGAAGAAAATGTAAAATATCTTTCATGATGAAATATTTTAAAAGAATAGTTTGATAGGAATAAAATTCGAGGAAGCCAATACAAGACTTAAAATATTTCTTTCAAACAATTTAATCAATTATAAAAATTAATAACATCATTAAATCTTTATAAATTTTTTATTACACAACTTATAAATCTAAAATATTTATGTTGTGTTTTCTTACTAATTTTCTGAAATATTTCAGCATGTATAATTTCTAAAAATAAACAAACATTAATGATTTATTTTGAATATTGTATTTAATATTTTCGAATAAGAAGTTGGGCTGTAAAAATTATGTTCCAATAGAAATATCAGAAAGAGTATGTGTTGCTAAAAATCATTAAAAAGGTACAGAATTTACTGTAATTAGTGGTAAAATTCAATATTTTAAGAAATATAGTTTTTGACTTATGCACTGTTTGTGAAATTTAATTTCTTAATAATTTAATTTAAATGTTTGTGCACTGATATGCATATAGTATTATATTTGTCAGTATACTAAGTTAATACTTTTTTTAAAATAAAAATTCATAAATATTTTTATTTTATTTGCATATTTTCATAAATATAATAATTTTTAAATGATACACATGTGTACACTCAAATATTTGCTTAAAATAACTGTAAAAAAATGGATTTTAATTTAATATATCGTTATCTGTTAACCAATACCATATTTAGACACTAATAATTTTAATAAAAGCTAAAAGAAGTGTTAATATTTTTCCATAACCCTTTTTTCCCTAGTGGTTCATAAAATTAAAATATTAAGTAAGTGCTGAAGCATATTACATACATAAATGAGTGAAATTATTTTATGGAACATATTTAAAAATACGGAAAAAAATATTCGTTTCTAACATTGTAAAAAAAATCTGTAGAAGTTCAAAGTATAAATTCAAATAGGAAATTTATTATTCCAGAAGTTTGATATTTTGTAAAATGTTAGAGTACTCGTAAATATCGGTTTTTACTAATATTAATAAGATTTAATTAAAGCCCTTTTCTTCTAATGATCGTGTGTTCGACTTTGTTCTTATATTTTATTTGGTTTTTTAAAATTGTCATTACACTCTACCTGACAGAGTAATATGTACCAAAACAGTAATATTACATCTTTGTCCAAGATGGGAATTAATAAAATAAAAATGTATTTTGATATTGGTAATATTTGCCAAATTCATACTGACATTAAAAGAAAACAATACTTTTTATTAGTTTTCATAATTTCATCAATAAAAAAGATTTTAAGATTTCAACAAAAAATCAACAAAACTATTATAATTTCACACAATTGCTTAATATGTAAATAACAACTATTTTCATAAATTTAAAATTAAATATTGGAAAATATTCTTAAACAAACTTCATACTGATATTAAATTTTAAAAAAGTTTCACTTTTATTTTCTTTAGTCAAAAAAATAAATAAATGTTTTTATAATAATGCTTTTTACAGGAACTGTTGTAGTTCAATAAAAATTGATAGAATGTATGTTTTTGGCTGACCAAAATTTTTAAATAAAAATAGTCAGATAAAATTTCAACAATAAAATATTTTCCATTCTGAGTTGGTTGTTTCTTTTACTTGAATTCATTAAATAAGTATTAAATCTAACCGTTGAAGCGAGACATTCTTTGAGAATCCCGTGAATATGCCATCTAACGAAGCATGGGAAATTTTAATAAAAAATTGTTTTAAAGCCGATATAAATGGTAATGAATATGTGGTTAGTAGTATGAGGAAAACATTAAGTTAAGAAAAATAAACCAGGCACAAATTGCTTAAGAAGAGAAAGCTCTTAAGATCTCAAAATATTTATAAAAATAAAAATTTATGTTAGATTTATATAAAAAGATAAAATGTAACTTACTGGCGAAATGCTATATTTGGTAAAAGGAAACATTCTTTTTTTACTATCTTAATATACAACTTTATGGACTTAAATTTACATGTGAAGGTAAAATTTAAATTTTATTACATTTATTGGCTCATTAAGAAGCTTAAAATCATAAAATGACCGAAATGAAATTTTTAGAGACATATTTACTGGTATATACATATATACATGCATAAGTACATAAAATGGTGTCCAAAATTTGAAGTTATAAACATCTTGTTTTTAATAAATAAAATAATGAATTTATTATTAATAGAATAATAAATATATATATCATAGTTTTTGCACATAAATAGAATAATACACATAATACACATGCATTTATTATTTTAAAATTTGATGCTATAGTATGATTTAGGCGAGAAGGATTAATTTATGTGTTTAATGATCGTTTAATAAAGTAACGAAGGTAGTATTTCTTAAAAAAGATCAAAATGGAGTTTGAAGGTGAAAAGTAAAAAATTTTCGAAACCACTAAATTTCAATGATGAATTTCTTTTCTTGAAGAAAACAACTCAAGTTGCTTTAGATTGTAGTTAAAATGACTACACGGATTCGAAACGTGAAATGCGATGCAGACGAATTTTTAGCCTAAAAGCTGGACAAAGTGTAGATACTCATTGACTACAAGTGTTGTGTTTGATCGTCTTTAGATTATGGAAATAGTTCCAGATAATGGGTTGGCTCACTAAGAGGAGTTGGCAAGCCTTGCCCAAGAATCACAATACCTTTGTTAAATTGCTGAGTGGTTTTAGAAACACATGACTATGAAATAGCTGTTTCCAAAATATCGTTGTTGCGTTAGGAACAATGATATCAAAACAAACTGTGCTTAGAAGGGTATTTGAAAAGTGCTTTTATGATTAGAAACCAGTGGAGAAGGTTCCTCACACACAGTTTCATAGGACAGTGCATCTATCTTGGAAGAGACAGAAATTCTCTTTAGGACAAACAGGGAACTCTTCTGTGAGAGTCCAGATTCCACACACAAAGACATTCTCCATTAGCTTTTAACTGGAGAGGATCTAGGAGACAATATCATTCAATGATTGAAATTGCTCATTTTGATGGGAATAGACTACTTGTATGTGAGGGATAATGTTGGACCAACAGCATATTTTTTTCGATAGTAAAGCGATTGTAAAATTTTGCAGGAATGAAGCTCTCAAAATATGTTCTTATAGACGATAAGGAACTACTTTGATATACCCCTCAAAATCGGAAATGTGGCGACTTTTTTTTCTCGACAAGATGAATACTTGCTAAATACAAATAATTAATGCATAAAAAACGTATTTAAAAAAAACTCAAAAAATGGTACAAAATACAAGAAAATACTAAATTTGGCAACATCAAAAACCTGGAAGCTGAAAAAACCTAAATTAGCAACACCAAAATAAGAAAACAGCAACCCTAAAAAGTCCGTAGGGAGTGCCAGATTTGGAGCGTAATTTTTTGGGGTGTATATCAAAGCTGTTCCGACAATAACAATGAATAACATATAACTTCACTTGTAGACCAATATTTGGAAGAAGAATTTGATGTACAGCCAGCAAAGTTTCCAAACTTAAATCCCAAAGAGCTCTTATGACATGTGTGTCTACAAATCCCTTTCAAAGCACTCTGAATAATGAATGTGTATTTCTCTAAGAACAGAAATTATTACCGAAATTATTTATCAATCTATTCACTAATAGTTTAAATTGTTGCTATGATACTTGTATAGCTTTATAAAATGTTCACTTTAAGTCTATAAGAAAAATAATTTTAATACTAGAGTTATAAGTATTGTGTCAGGATTATTGCAGTAATTATTGCAGACAATTATTACCAGTTGTTTGATCTTGAACATCTCTAAATTGATTTATCAGAATCATTTTTAAGAAAGATATTATATGATATCATCTTAATATACTGCGTATTCTTTAAAAATCATACAATAAATACAAACATGTTCTGAGAAAAATTAACAAAAAAGAATATAACAAAATAAATCGATGTTTTAATAGCCCTGTATTATAGACTATTTTTCATTAAAATTATTTCGAAAGTTCCTAATATCATGTACGCAATCCCTCAAAACAGTTTCACAGTTCTTAAAATAATTAAATTGCTACTTTTTATGCTAAGGTAAAGGCACTAAAGTGCAACTATAAAATTTCGTGTTGCAGTTGCTATTTTGTAAAAAAAAAAAAAAAAAAAAAATCAAATTGTTTGTAAGTGGAAACAGTAAATTTAGAGTTATTTAAAATAAAGCTGTTAGAAGCATTTCATTCGTATGATTTGAATTGCAATTTATTAGTGAGGATAATAAAAAATCCATCACTTTGAGCTTGATAACTAAAGTAGCTCATCCTCATAGTCTGAAAAATTAATAATAAAAATTGTTTAATGACTGTTTCATTAAAAAAGCTTTTATAAAAAGAATTTTGAAT
>JAPDSC010062378.1:0-10624 GCA_026290005.1 Latrodectus geometricus
TGTTCATAAATATATATATTTTTATTTTGCTAAGGTAAGTAATTAAACAAATAAGAGTATTTTATTTTCTAATATGTTCAATCTGATAACTTTCTTTTTGAACTATCATATTATACCTTGATTTCCAAGATGATTATTTTCTTAAAACACATCAAGGCTGATATTGTTCCACTAATTCTTCACAATCTTCCAGAGCCCATCGATTGTTTTAGATAGGCTCTTGCTTTAAAAGTCCCAATGTATAGTAATCCATAGATGAAACATCAGAGGATTTGGGTAAGATGCATTTAAAGGAAATAGCTTCAATTCCTGTTTCATTTTTCATTTTTACAAAAAATAGAGCAGTTGATTTAGAGATATGGCTTAGCACTGAAGGATATTAACAAAGTGAAGATTGCTTGGATAAAGGAATGGAATATCTTCCTTTGAAAATAGCTGTTAAAAGATACTTCTGGTAGCAATACGAATTAATTTTGACATTTGTTTTTCCATTTTCTTTGTTTTCAGTTTTCCATTATAAGAGAATTCAGTAATAACCCTTAAACCTTTCCTTGCTTTCTTTAAACTAATTTGTTCTGCATTTTCTGGTAGTAAATCAATTTTTTATTGTAGTCAGATGAATAAATCCAAGTTGCATAAATTGTAATAATATATTGCAATTTTTCTTCCGTAAAATAATTTTCATACCACAAACTGTACATAAATTTACGCTGAGTTTATGTTTCGGTGTTAGGTCAGGAATATCGATAGTTTTTGCTTTGATTAATTTTAAATCGGATTTCATAATTTTGTTCCCAGTTTCAATTTAAAGATATTGCAATAGTACTTTGATTAGTAAGATTTTCCTTTGAAACATGAGAGGCGAATTTAGATTCAATAAGTATAAATATTTTTCCTTTTCCTCAATCAAATATAAATTTTGAAGCTTCTATCCTTTCATATTAATTACGCCATCTATATTTTAAGTGTAGAAATATTAAAACCATGATTTTTTACAATTTTTTTAAATAACTGAATAACAGTATTTCTCTTTAGGTAGTGCAAAAATATAGCCTTCGACCCAATGTTTATTTTTCAACAACATTTTACAACATATTTTTAATGCCGAAGACAATAACTAAGCTCTATAACAATTTAATGTCTATACATTTTTATTTAATTTCTTGGAAGAAATCAAAATTGTTACAAAAATGTGTGTATATCCTCTACAGTTTGAATTGTAATTGAAGATAAAACACAGATAACAAAATTTAGTTCTGTTATTTTACATAGTAACAAAAATGTCATTTAATTAAAGATTTTCATCTGTATTTTAGTTTGAAATTATAATTTATTGAAAATACTTAAGCGAGAAACTGTATCTTCTTATTAATCCTTATTTACGTGTATTATATAAAGCTATATAATTAATATTTAAAATAAAATTTTTACTAATACTATGCTCAAATAATATTGTAAATTAGTATGTAAAAATATTTTTTCTCATTATTTTAGCATAAGAATAATATTTATTGTTACTAATCACTAAAAAACGAATAAAAAGAATTCAAAATATTTTGCTTAACTAATACATTGTTAGAATTTCTCTTTTATGTTTGCTAAAATTCACCATTTTTACGGAAAAAGAAGTAGGGCGAGTAAATTTGTTATAGAATAACGCTTGCCAAAAAATAAACATTTTTGTAACTTAACAAACACTGAGCACATAATTTACAAGACCGTAAAAAATACTTCTGACCTACAGACTTTGATACATAAGACCTGGAGTGTTGCCACGATAGAAAAACTAATAATGAAGCTTCTCTAAAGCTTCCAATTATTGAAAGTGCTGAAGGAATTATGTCAAACATTCTGTAAACCTATTTTTGTTCTTTTTTAGCTCTTAGGAAGTGTTTTCGAGCATTTACTTTTAGTTTTTATTAAGTAAAAACGAACTATGTTGATTATCAATTACGGATAAGTGTTTGTCTAGTAAAATGAATTAAGAAAATCGCTGATTAAATTCTGGAATTATAAAAGAAGAGAAAATTACGTATTATTACAGTTATGTGTAGTCACTCAATATTTCTACTTTAATCCCTGATTCTCAAAATATAATAAGCAACATTTACTTAATAGCTATCAAATTTGAATTTTATACTGAAAAGTAGGCTTATTTATAACTTACTTTGTCGTTGAAATCAAGATAACCTTATTATATTACGTACTAGTGAACGAATGTTATTTTATTTTTCATTTTTTGAAAAATAAAATTTGCTTGAAATTTTTATTTTAAATTTTATGTTATTATATTATTAAATTATTTGTTTCTTTTTAATATTTTTCAAATAAAAGAATTTTATTTTCTTATAAATTTCTTAATTTAATATAAAATATCTAAGGAAAGTATAAAGTGAAGTAATAAATTAAACGAGAATTAAATTTAATTTAAAACCATGGGTTCTATCTTGTTTAATAATAAAGATATGCAGAATTATAATACCAATTTTAGGAATATTTTTATATAAATTTATATATACATAGGATTTTACATGTAAATTTATTCAAAATTTCTGTATAAATGACGATGTTTAAGAAGATAGTTTATAGCAACACCAAGAACACGATTCTGTTGATTTTTTGAATTCAACAACTAATAGTTTTTAAATTTTCACATTTTTCATTACATACACAACTTTCAAGATGCCAAGTAATGTTCTCTAACATATAAGATATTATTTATAATGCATGTGTGCCTCTCTATTGAAATTTAGAGCAGTATGTACATGAAATAGTGCCATCTAGCAATGCAATTTTGAACTATTTTTTATTGAATAATGTCAATAGCATTTTCTTTTCTCTGTTTCTTAAGAATATGGTAGTATTTGAATTCGCATTTTTCAGAAAACAATTACACAGTATTTCTCAAAGAATGAATGGAAAATAAAATAAAAATATTTATAAATTATTTCCCCGTAAATCATCACTTCCTAAAAGATGTTAATTAACTTGCTGTGTAAAATAAATACTCACAAAATAGACAGGAAAAATATTTTAAAGAAATTCAAGAATTATTAATAAGGAATTAAAAAAAATTACATTAAAATGATTAACAGTTGGTAAAGAAGCCATATTTTAAATTTCAATCGCTCTTAGTTTAGGCTATTAAGTAAGTATCTATTTTGAAATGGTTTGGTTTGTCCCTCAACGGTCATTTTTTATACACGATGGCTAATCAGACGACGAACGGCTTAAAGTGGATTTCAAACAACTACAAACACTTAATACCAAGGTGAGATTTAAACCCACTAACAGCTGAACCGAAGGCCAGAGCCTAAGAATTCTGCTGCTAAGTTCGGAACAATTCTGCAAGGGATTTCAGAAGAATTTGTCAAATATTCTTACCAGATGAAAATTTGGCAATTTAATCTTTGATATTGAATCAAAGGTAATAATCTTAACTTTCCTTCTCTTATTGTTCTGTAACTGATTTCTCTCATGCATTTTATGTACAAATTCTTGAAATGGAATTTGGTTCGGCGACAATCATGGAATAGGTATAATGAAAATCGTGATATGAAATAAAATTACTATTTTTATTCATAATTTCTAAAAGCAAATGTGAATCAAATGACATTAAATGCTAAAAAAATACACAAAAATGAAATTAAGCTAAACTATTTCTATATTTGTATTTTCCCTTTTTTTTCCTTGTATTAATTTTGTTTTAGGAATAGCAGGCAAATTAGATTATTTTCTTTACATATTTTATTTCAAAAAGTATATAATATGCATGTGTTTTTATATATTATATTTTATTTTGAATCTATTGATTTACAACATAATATAGATACAATATACAATTGAATGACAAAAACAATTTGTTGAAAACATTTTATTTAAAGAACAGTTGAAATTGCGTGCCCATAACAAACATGTGTACTTCATAACGTTCGGAAGTTTTTTGATCTCTGTTTTTTGTTGAATGTGCCTTATTTAAATAATGCTACGAATCGTTCAAAGTACTTAGAAATTCGTTATCAAGAAAGCCTGAAGACTATAAAAGATCTTATGAAAATGCTTACTCGAGTTTTAGGCCAGAAAAGGATTTCGATATTTGAACAAATTGAGAAAATATTTGTAAATTTAATGTTGTAATGAATAAACTAAATTCAAAAGAACTTATTATATTATTAGGTTGGGAAAAAAGTAATCCATTATTTTTTCGGTAGACGTCTGTAGTGATCGCTATCTCGTGAGGTATCTATCAAACAATTTCAAATTTATGCTTATTGGAAAGGTGACATTTGACACTAAAATATCATCTTGTGGTTTTTTGTTTGATTCATTCAGTTACGAGTACAAGGTTTTAAAAATGGAAGACAACAAACGGAAAATTCGATACATTTTAGTTTTTCTTTTATAATGGCGAAAATGCTAACCAGGTGGCTAAAATTGTGAAAGGTGTTTATCGTCCTATATATGACTGTAACAACCAGTTACGTACAATTTTTGTTTCGTCGATTCCGTTCGGGTATTTTTGATGTTAGAGATGCACCTCGCATGTGGATACAGCATCGTCGAAAATGTCTATATAATATCAAAAATGATCGAAGTTAACCGCATGTCAGCAGTCGTAACGCGCAAGACCTAAAAATCTACATGAAAGGCTGTTTTAAACCTTTTTACAAAGTGAATCCAAAAGAAGTTAAATAAAGTTCACGTAAAAATAATGGATTTCTTTTCTCCCAACCTAATATTTTAGTTTAAATATAATATACATTTAACTTCATATTTTCATTTACTTTTTGATAATTTTTAAATTTATACACTCGCTGATTATTACTGAAGGGAATTAAAAATAAATGTGTGCAGAATAAGAATTATTGTTAAGGAAAATGACCAAAATAGCATACTCAGAGCTAAGTTTGGCGAATCAATTTGATGGATTTGGAAATCGATACTTCCCCTGCCAATAGGATCGCTTCCAAGCCATTTTCTTTTAAGTAACTCCTCATCGATTTCTGATGGTTATGTCCACAAAAACTATATTGGTACACGAAATAAATATTTCATTTTTGAAATGGAAAATTAAAATTATATCTTGATAATATACTAAATGATAAACACACATAAAATAGAATAGTGTTTCATTAAATTTTCCATGTATACAAAATTATTTAAAAAGACCATTTAATCTGAATAATTATTTCATTTACTTCGAAATTAGGTTTTATATTTTAATACCTTTTTCTTGTTAATGCATACTCATATACTTTTTTAAAAAAATCAAATAATAAGAATAGGGAAGGAATAGTTATTAAATATGAATGATTCAACATATCCATCCTTTGGTGATAGTATCTTTATATATATATATATATATATATATAATCAAATATCTATTATATCATTATATCATTAATTTAAGTTTTAGTACATGAATTTTAGGTCTGTAATTTAATTAATACTTGACAAGTAATTTTTTTGAACTATCTTTATAAAAGTTTATTTTTTTATAACAGATGTATTATGATTAAATGGAATATTCCAGAGAAAATTGAATATTAATTCAGAAAGCGGTACCAAATAGCTTGAAGTGTTGAGTGAATAAAGGTCCAACAGAAAACGAAGTATCAATAAAAGAATGGCTAAATATTAGCGGTCATGCTGCGGAAGAGAGGTTATCAAAACATAAGAACGATAAATACTATCCAAAAAGAATTTTAAGATATTCTTAAAATAATATAAACAAAATACATTATAAATAATGATTAAGATTTAAGAAATTTAGCGTAAATGATTACAGATGGGAAGGACCTGGGTTCGAATCCCGGCTCGGGCATGGATATACTTTCTCTCTCTGTGTGTTTCTTGTCCTTTCCTCAGACGATGGACGAATGTGGCTTTCTCTGTAAATGGGTTTGTGGTGGTGTGGCGTGGGCGATGCTTCTCATACCTCCGTGACTTGGTTCACAGGTAACAATAAAATGAGTAGCAGTTTCCGGCCTTGTTGCGGCAAATGGGCTAATGTTACTTACTTGCTCAAGGGTGACTACCATTAGAAATAAAAAAAAAGGCTTAAGAAATTACTGTTAATAATATATTTTACTAAACATTATTCACAATTTATTATGAAAAACTTTACATCAGATGAAAACCTTTATAGTAATTAACTATATACGAATTTCTTTTAATTTCTTATTTTACTTGCGATCACCTTCAGTAACGATCGGTGGTTAAGATAATGTACATTTAGGAATGCGGATTATTGAAATAAATATCGGAGATTACTTCACAATGTCTTGGTGGTTCAAATTCTGATCATAATCCCCTGGACATGCGGAACCCTTCTTTATATATTTCGCTTATATGCTTGAAAGTGCTCAATTTAGGTGGACTCTATTAAAACAAAAACTTAATTTGCAGATAATCTTATGAAAGACTTAATTTTTATAAATTAATAAAAAATTCTCACTTAATTATGAATTTGAAGCAGCAGTGCGTACAAGTTATTTTTGCATGTAAACATAAGAAATTCCCACTTTAAAACTCACTTTAAAAGGCAACTCATAAAAATTATATTGAAATACAAAATCAAGAAATTCTTCTCTTATATGTAATTTCAAATATAGCCAATAAATAATTAAATTTGCTTACAAATTTAAGAGGCTAATATTAAAACGTAATATAAAATAAATGGGATGTTTTGATAACCAAAGTTCAATATTTATTGGAATTATGAAAGCATATTTATTTGAAAGTGTAAACTTGTGTTTATAACCTATTGTGTAATAACAGCAGAATACAAACGAGATAATGAACACGATTTCCTTTAAACTGAAATGAAAATTATTAAAATATTTTCAAATAATTAAATTATTATCCTTATGTATAAGTTATCATTCCTAAGTATTTGAATTTATGTAATAAAAATGAAAATATTGACTTTCTATCTCATTAACTATATGCAATGCTTATATAAATATACATACATATAATATATATATATATATATATATATATATATATATATATATATATATATGTACATAATTATAAGAATTTTTTTATTATATTTTAAATTTGTGTAATGCTATGATTAAAATAAAAGTTTTTATTTTTACATCATCTCTTTTTCCAAGCATATTAAATCTTCTAAGATATATCGCAAATTCGAATTTTGTAAAAATTAAATTGATACATTAATATAGTGTTAATGGAGTTTCAAATTTACTTAAAAAGCTAATGAATTTTCGTGGACCATTCAAAAAAGGTACTATGAAATATAGCTGACTACATGAAATATTTACGTAGTGAATTTATACATTCCTTTATGATTTAACTATATGGATATACTTATGAGTTTACCTATAATACTAATTTAGCAAAATCACTTGCATTTCCTAAAATATTCTCCTAAAATAATTGTAAAATATTCTCGTAAAATACTTCTAAAATACTCCTTAAACGTTCTTCAAAAATACTTCGAAAATATCATCCCAAAATATTCCAAAAATATTCTCCTAAAATACTTCTAAAATATTCTCTAAAAATATGCTCTTCAGTGAGAAATAAGTTATACTACTCGTTACACTCTTATAAAAAGTTATTTTATATTATTATAAAAGCTAGAGCATGTACTTGCTTTATATTTAAATTGACATAATAAATATTATTTATCATTTTCCCTTTAATATCATAAATATTATACTTATGTAATCTTGCATAAGAATGTTTATTCAATTTTGCAATGGACTGTAAATTGTTTTCATTTAAATATATTGTTATTCTAAAAATATATTTCTTCATATATTTGTTTTTAAAACTTTAACAAAACAAAATATAAAAGAAATCTATAAATAAAAATTAATAATAATGTAATTTTATGGTTATAGTTGCAATTAGTAAATTAAAGTAATCTGATTATTTTTGTTAATTAATTTTTAAGTGTGTTATTATTTACTTCGCTTCTAATGGGGTTATTAATAATTATGATGATAAAAGGAATAAAAATGTTTTGTTCTCAAATGCAAATAAATTGAAATAAATATATAAGAAATTTTACTACATGTATATTTTAAAAATATTGTTAAATATTTATTTTATTTAATTTAAATAAGCCTTCTAGAAGAGAATAATTTTAAATAAATATAATTATCTTTAATAAATTTTTATTTACGACCTAAGAAATAGAAAAAGATTTTCATGATTATAAAAATGTTATGCTATTAAATGTTTTTGGAAACAACTTTTTACAGGTAAGAAACGAAAAAAATTAGACGATAATTTTCATTAAGGGAGATTTTGTTTTTGAGTTTTGTGGTTAAAATTACTTATTAGAATATATAAATGAGATTCAGTATAGCTATTTATAATTCTTATTTTAAGTTTCCGTTAAAAAGTATCAAAATGAAAAAGAAAAATTAGGATTTATTTTGATGAATGAAATTCGATTTTCCTAGGCTATTCTTCAAAGCAAATACGAACGAATACCATCACAAAATGAAATAAAATCTAAAATCTGCAATCCGAAAAACGGCGAAAAAAAAAAAGCTGTAGAAAAAAATATTTAAATTAAACTAAAGTTGTGAAGAAAGATACAAAATTTAATAAAAAAAGCACGTGCTTGGGTTACGATGGAAGGCAATTGCAAGGAAGCACGTGCCTTGTTTGCAGATTTAAGACGGCAGAAATCGAGTGCGCTTTCCCTTTCCTCTCGTAATTGCCACTCAAAAATGAAGTCAAAACATTCGAGCTCGCTTCACTTCATTTCGCACAAAATTGCAAGAATGAATTATTTAAGACAGACGACTTTCAGTTTCTTTATGATATGTTTCTGTTTCTCGTTTATTAAAAATGTTTGAGAAATTAAAAATGTGTGGCAGCTTCATACAAAAGTGTTTGCTTCATTCGATACGGTATTATGCTTTTTTTTTCCCGATTTTTTGGATATTTCATGAATGCTTTTTAAATTAATTTAAAGGCTCAAAATAATCGGACATCTAATATGAAATTGTTTGACTAATAAAGAGTTTTTTTTTAAAAAAGTTTCTTAAATAAATATTGAAATGAAAAAGGAATTGTTATAAATATTATAGTAATTGAAGAAAAAGTATGGAAAACAAGCACAATATGTATACATATGTATACATGAATATATACATATACACATACATAGTATGTATCATAAACACATACATTACATATACTTACATTATATATACATTTATATGTTAAAACTGTGAGTATCGGAGTTGTTAAAGGATATGAAATAATCGCCTCGTAATTATGAATTATGGTGAAGCGACGAGGTTGACTCTTGAAATGGCATTACTCTCTCCCCATTCACATCATACTAGTGGTAGAACTTCTGACACAGCATAATAAACAGCCTAATATTAGCTTCCAAGATGATTTTTCATTGATAAATGGGCCATATTCATTTGTCGCAAGGGAGAAAACTCGGAAAGCTTCTCAATGTGCGTCCCAAGAGACGTGGATGCGGAAGCGCCACATTCACCTCTAACTATTCAATAGTGTCTGGGATTAGCTCTGAGTTAGCTCTGAACTTTACACTCCGAAAAGTGATGTCCTATTTCTAGGTCCGTGAGAGCTCAACTGATGGACTTTGGATGTTATAGATTAATGTAGATATGTTCTGAAGTCATGGAACTTCAGCTGCCTAATGAGGGAGAATGTGGTCACCTACCCAGAAGCTGTCGATTTGCTGATCTTACGGGAAGCGGCATGAATCTAATGAACCAATAGGACTCTTAAGTACATATATATTACAAATGTTAAATAGATATAATAATAAATTTTCTTTTACGTAAGACCAATCACTCGGCTACCCCCTTTGAAAACGTTGTTTAACATTCCTCGGTTAAATCATTAGAATTATTAGAGTTGAAAAAAAATTCCCGCTTTAGTAAACTTTCAGTATTCGCGTAATACTGAATCGTAATAAATCATTATGCCTTTTAAAAAGTAACACAGTACTATATTACTTTTTTAATACCCATAGAAATTATCTTTTTATAATTTGATGTTTCTTACGTAGTGCACCGCATTGTTGTAAAGGTAAAAAACCTGAAAAATCCCAAGCACTCGTTTAGACTCTTTAAAAAGGGTGTTGCACTTTGTCGTGGAATGGAAACAGCAAAACTGTTCATCAATAGCTGGTATTGAACCTAATCTGAATTTATTTCTTAACAAATATGCTTCTATAAAATATCAAAATAATTTTTAGTGTTAGTTTACGACGCTTATTTTTTTTAAAAGTGTTATTCCAGATTCGAATCTATCCAGTAATCATTTCGCAACGAATGAAAAAATGCTATTTCTATTTCTCCTTTGTATACTTAAAATATTTTCATGTGAGTGCTTGAGAGTTTTCACAGATTTATAAATTACAATGAGGGAAATATGGTCCATCTTTTGTGAAAGGATAACTCGTAATACATATTTATAAATGCTTAAAAATTTCTTATTGTGCTCCAGTCTATTTATGTTATTCTCACAACTTGTTACTAAATATATTTAGTAACAAGATATTAGATATTTATATACAATGAAAAATATATTCCACTAAAAATATTTTTGGTATCAAGAGTTATTGTAATATTTGAAACATATATATATA